>PJRA01000508.1:1843119-1906341 GCA_016987375.1 Brachionus koreanus
AATTAGCATTTGATCATTTGTATTTCTAATGACGCTAATCAATTTGCTGTCATCCGCAAACAACTTGCAAAAGTGATTTACTAGCTCTGGTAAATCATTTATGAAGATCAGGAATAGTAAGGGACCAAGTACTGAACCTTGTGGAACCCCAAATAAGTTGGTCGAAAAATCCCCCCGGCCTTTGAGTGTTAAGTTAAGTTCTAGTTTATATTTAAAAAAGCAGGTATTTTTCGTCTTCAGTTTAAAAAATAAAAATAAATCAAATTTAATTTGTTTTAGGAATTTTATTCGTATAAATTTCATGCTCAATTTTCTTTTCAAATTTCAATTTGATTCCAAGCTTTCTTTGTTTTAGTCGAGAATTCATCTAAAGGATCATGTACGAACTTTGCTGGTTCACTTTTTAGTACAATATTTAGATTTATACCAAAAAAGAACATAGATAATGAATGAAACATTTAAAGAAAATATCTTTAATTTTAAATTAGGAGTTTAACAGGGTGGTCAATTGAAAATACAATTTATCCCGCATCAGCTTAAACTTTGAATTTGATTCTGTACTAAAACGAACATAATTCTATCCTATTTTTTAAGATTTTTAAAATATTTTAAGATTGAGTTGGTTCCTTTCAATAAAAAATCTGAATTGAATTTTTTTATTTTAAACGATCAGAGAAAATTCAATGTTAAGCTTAATTTTATATATTTGCTAAGCGAAAATTCTGTGCATGAATAAATAAGCAATATCCTATATTAGATATTAGACTTAAAATATTTTTTTATAAATATTTTTTGAACATAATCCCAACGAATTTGATGACAAACTTTTAAAAGTTAATTTTTCCTTGCCGATCTTTTCACTTATAAAAATGTTCTTTAGGCAATAAAAAAATTCTTGTAAAACAAACTTTTAATAAACTTGATCAACTCTCTTAGAAAATTTTATTAAAAATTAAAAAATTTAAAAGTACAAAAAATAAATTTAAATTAGGCATAAGTATTAAAAAATTTATGCAAAAATAAAAAATAAATAATCATTCAAATTTAATCAACTTCCTCTATTTTTGGTCCTTGTTTGGTTGAACCGTTCTCATTTGGCATACCATTTGATGTACCATTTTGATACATTTTAGTAACTATAGGTGAACAAATTTTTTCTAATTCTTTAAGTTTATGGTCAAATTCTTCCTTTTCAGCAGTTTGATTTTTTTCTAACCACTTAATAGCATCGTTGCAAGCGTTTAGAATTTTTGATTTTTCACCAGATCCAATTTTAGAGGCCATTTTATCATCGTCTATAGTTTGTTTCATGTTAAAACAATAAGACTCAAGGGAATTTTTAGACGCTATGCGTTCCCGTTGAGCTTCGTCTTCTTTTTTATACTTTTCTGCTTCGCTTATCATTGTTTCAATTTCTTCTTTGCTCAAACGACCTTTTTCATTTTTAATTGTAATTTGATTTCTCCTACCATTTGATTTATCAGTTGCACTAACATTAAAAATTCCATTCGCATCAATATCAAAAGTAACTTCGATTTGAGGCACACCACGCGGAGCTGGCGGTATGCCCGATAGCTCAAATTTTCCAAGTAAATTGTTATCTTTAGTCATTGCTCTTTCACCTTCAAATACTTGAATTAAAACACCTGGTTGATTATCAGCATAAGTGGTAAAAGTTTGTGTCTGCTTTGTCGGAATGGTTGTGTTTCTCTTAATTAAAGTAGTCATAACTCCTCCGGCAGTTTCAATACCTAATGATAATGGAGTTACATCAAGTAACAATATTTCTTGAACAACCTCGGATTTGTCACCAGAAAGGATAGCAGCTTGAATAGCTGCACCATAAGCTACTGCTTCATCCGGATTTATAGACTTGTTCAATTCTTTTCCATTGAAAAAATCTTGCAATAACTTTTGAACTTTTGGTATTCTGGTAGATCCACCGACCAAAACTACATCATTTATTTGAGATTTGTCAAGTTTAGCATCTCTTATAGCTTTTTCAACTGGATCTAAAGTACCACGGAATAAATCTGAACACAATTCTTCAAAACGAGCTCTTGTTATGCTTGTGTAGAAGTCAATTCCTTCATGTAGTGAATCTATTTCAATATTAGTTTGTGCAGAAGATGACAATGTTCTTTTGGCTCTTTCACAAGCAGTTCTTAATCTGCGTACAGCTCTTTTGTTATTGCTTAAATCTTTCTTATGCTTGCGTTTGAATTCTTCGATAAAGTGATTAACCATTCTGTTATCAAAGTCTTCTCCACCAAGATGAGTATCACCAGCGGTTGATTTCACTTCAAATATACCTCCTGCAATTGCCAAAATGCTAACATCAAAAGTACCACCACCAAGATCAAAAATAAGTACATTTCTTTCGCTGCCAATTTTTTTGTCCAAGCCATAAGCAAAAGCTGCGGCTGTAGGCTCATTGATAATTCTAAGAACATTAAGACCACATATTTTTCCTGCATCCCTGGTAGCCTCACGTTGAGAATTGTTGAAATAGGCCGGAACTGTAATAACAGCATCTGTGATTTTTTGTCCCAAGTAGGCCTCAGCTGTTTCTTTCATTTTCAAAAGAACCATAGATGAAATTTCCTCTGGATTGAATAATTTTGTTTCAGCTTTGAACTCGACCTGAATTTTTGGTTTGTTATCTTGGTTCATAACTTTAAATGGCCAATGTTTCATGTCACTTTGTAATGAAGGGTCGTCAAACTTTCTTCCTATTAACCTCTTGGCATCAAACACAGTATTGGTTGGATTCATAGCCACTTGATTTTTTGCTGCATCGCCAATTAATCGCTCTGTATCATTAAATGCTACATACGATGGAGTTGTTCGATTTCCTTGATCATTTGCGATTATTTCTATTTTTCCATGTTGGAAAACGCCTACACAAGAATAGGTCGTTCCAAGATCGATTCCTATTGCTGGAGCTTTAGGCATTTGGTATTTCTGTATTTTGTATTTCCTTAATTATTTTATACTGATTTTTTGAAATTTAGATTATTTCATTGCTTAAAATTATTTTATTTATAGCAAAAAGAATCAAATTCAGGAATTTGATAGAATCTTCTATTTTATTACCGAAAAATCTTTTTCCATGAAAATGCTAGAAATTTAATAGAAATTATTAGAAAATTCATTTTTTTTTGATATATTTTGGAAATATTATTCAAGAATTTTCAAGATTTTTTTATAGAAATTGAAATTTTAAAAGAGAAAATTTTTTACTCTAAAATATTTTGCTATCTAATAATAAAAATTTTTTGTATCTCAAATTAATTTTTTAGTTCTACAAAAAAAAGCTAAAATTTTTAAGAAAATAAATGCTCATAAAATTTAAATTTTTTATAAATTAAGTTGATTATTGGGTTATATTTGGGCAAACGATAACTAAAGTATTTTATTCAAATTAAATTATGCAACTTAATCTTAAAAAAAATTATTTTGATTTATAACGATAGAGTTAAATAAATTATTTTATCATAATGAATTATTCAAAAAAAAAGTTTAGTGTTTTTTAGATTAACTTTATTCAAAAGCAAAAATTATTCATCCAACTGTTCCAAATTTCTTTTATTATTAGCTGAATCTATATAAATATGCTCGAAAATCAAGTAGACGAGGAAGAAAACTGGAATCTTCATACTAAAAAAATGAAATTCTCAAAAGAAGAATTCAAAGCTAGTAAATTTTCAATTTTTGAAAGAAAAAGTGTCTATGATTATTTTACTTAATAGTGGGATCGTTATTCAAAAAAAGGTTTACCAACATAAGCAAAACAGTAGTTACTAACCGAATTTGGCTTAAATCGGCCAAATCTTCCTCATGTCATGTTTTGATTTCGTTTCCTCCTAATTCATCATACGAGACCATACACACTCTATTAGATAAAATTCTAAAAGCTGGTCTGATTGTTTTTATCAAAGAACACAAAATTTGTAATTCTATCGGATTCTACATTACAGCTTCATATGAGAGGTATCGATGTGTGACATTTTAAAGCTGGATTTAACTTAATATAACCATATTAGATTTCTTCAAGGCGCCGAAGAGCTAGAGCTTAAAAAATTAATCAAGCAAAAATATGGAGGCGGAATCAAAGAATTCATATTCGCTGAACAAGAATTCTATGAAAACATAGAAAATGAGGATCTATTTTTGACTACCCAGGAAAAGCAATCAATCATTTATGAAATACTTTGTCAAATCAAATGTGACCACTCAGTTGAAGAGCTTATTTTGGGTAAAAAAAAAGTTCCCAATGGTAGAAAATTAAGTAATGATAATGTTTCTTTTAATAAAAGATTAATTGAAATGTTTATCTAAAGTATTCTGGTGTCAAAAGCATAAAATTATACATCATATAATGCCTATTCATGATCAAGAAGAACTCAAAGACTTGAGAAAAAATTGGGTTATATCTTTTTTTAAAAATCAGCCTCTTGGTAATTTAGTTGTAAATAAAAAAATAAAATTTATTTTTAATAATAAATAAAGACAAAATTTGCAATTATTTTGGAATCAAATTGTCATTGTATTTTGCATGGCTTGGATTTTATACCAAATCTCTACTAATACCTGCGGTTCTTGGTCTTGCAATGTGGCTGACTACAGGACAAGATGAAGTTTTGTTTTTTTTTTAAATCTTTTTCTAGTCTTAATGCTTTTAAAAGAAAATTGATTCGATTTTATTTTTGATTTTGTGCAGCTTCAACTTAATATGGAGCATTTGCTTTAATGACTTGTGGAATCAAAAATGTGCAGAATATTCATACAAATGGGGTACATTGGACATGAAAGATGATCTACTTCAAGAACCTAGACCAATGTTTAAAGGCGAATATAAACTAAATAAAGTTAATAACAAATTTGAGCCTCATTATTCTGATTTTAAAAGAGCTCTATTCCGTTACCTAGTGACTTTGCCGTCTTTGGTTGCGGTTATTATTATGACAGTTGTCATTATGCTAAAATTTTTTGAACTGCAAAGATTGTTTGAGTACGCTACATCAAATGGAATTTTCCCAGGTATTTTTTTTTATGAATCAAACGTTAGTTCGGTTCGGATTCTTCAAAACTAAATTTTCTTTTAAATAGTGCTTTTTAAAATCTGATGAGATTTTTTTTATCTAAATTAAATTGGTTTTTAAGAATTATTTGGTTTAACAAATTTTATTCCGAAAATGGTCTATGCAAATGTAATTTCATTTTTAAATTCGGTATACAAGAAAATGTGTCATTGGCTTAATGATAAAGGTATATTTTATTTGAGTTGTGTGAATTTAAAGAACAAAAAAAATTAGAATTTAGAATGATTTATTATTCAAAAGAATTATTGTTGTTTATAAGCAAAATTAAAATTTTAATTACATTATAAGATATTAGCTTTATCGAACAAAATTAAAAGAAAATAAATTTAGCCCAATTTTTCAAATAATTCGCTGTATTTTTGTTTTAAAAATTCATAGCTCGATTATTTTTTCCTCAAAGAAGAGCAATCAATAATTTTAAATTTTAAGAAAATTATAGAGAACAGACAACTCATGAGAATCATCTAATCATCAAAATAGTCATTGTAAGTTACATAATTTGATTTTGATACAATAATGTGAAATTTCTTAGTTTCAATTTATAAACAGCTATTTGTCTCTTTTCTACATCGCCTTTTATCTTCATGATATAGCATTATTGAAGGAAGTAATTCTTAGACTTTATATTTAAAAAAAAAAATTTAAAAATTTTTCTAGCAATTATATGCAATATTTATATCCCGCCAATTGACCGGTAATTTCAAGGAAGCAATAGTTCCTTATGTAATGGAAAGTTTAAAACAAATAAAAAAAATTGACAAGGCTAATAAAAAACATGATTCAGAAAAGCCGATAAATACGGAACTTACCAATATGGTGGACAAACTTAAGCGATATGTTATAATTTACAATGAACAAAATGAAATAGAAACTAATTCGTATCCTTGTGATGAGGATTCAATTGAACTAAATCAGCCAGAAATAGAAAGCCTTATGCCAAAAGTAAGATGAATAATAGTTTAATAAATAGATATTTGTTTAGATCAATAATTGTTTTCAGTATCCGGACACATTCGGAGACTATTTAGAAATGGTAATGCAATATGGTTTGATGGTTTTTTTTGCTCCTGCTTTTCCGTTAGCAGCCTTATTTACTTTGATAAATAATTTTGTCGAAATAAGAAGTGATGCTTTCAAGATGTGCTTTTTATATCAAAGACCTTTCGGAGAGAGAGTAGCTAATATAGGAAGATGGCAGGTAAATATAATTTTTCTCAAAATTTAATGATCTCTGAGATTATTTTGTTGCATATTGATTTTATTACCAGTGATGTTTATTTTAATTTTAAAAATTTTAAATAAAATATTTTGAACAATGGCAAAAATAAAAGAGCTGGAGGTGATCGAACTTCTTTTTCATCTAATACCTAAGATTTTTCTACTCTTTATTGTCTTTTTCGCTCAATGACTCATATTATTAAAGGACTCCATTTTACTAAATAAGTTTCAAAATTTTGAATGCTAAATTTACCAATCTAGATGAGAATCAGCATTGAAAAAAAAACCCTTTATTTTCCTAAGAAATTATTAACAATATTGAAATCATTTGAATTAAATTTAAATTAAAAAAGTCTATAAAAACAAATTAATTGATTTTTTTCATAAAGAAACTAATTAATGAACAAAAATATTTTAAGCACCGTAAAATTGAATTTTTACTGATTTACCATGATAGAAAAGATAAGAAATTTAAAAAAGTCTTTTATTCACTGTATAAAACAATTTGAAAAATATTTTTTTGAAATTTAATTTATCATTTATAATTAGCCTTAATATTTTGAATTCACAAAGTTTTATTAAATGACTATTTCTAGAGTTTTAACTCATTTATTATGAAGAAAAAACATAACATATCTTTCATAAAAATAAGAATTTAACTTGCCTTTGATAATCTTAAAGTTCTAAAAAATTCCTTATTAGTTATTCGAAAATAAAATTTAATTCAAATAAAGATTTTTCAAAATTATCTATTAACAATTAGTAAGTTTTTTAATAATTTAATTAAGAAACTGATAAAGATTGTTACTATTATTTTGTTGAAAATTAAATTTTGGTGTTCAGTTATAATTAATTTTTTTTATCAGTTTAATTACCCCTATTTCTTTAATGTCTTAGAAATTTTAGAAATTTTTTAAATAAAATTTACCCTGAAATTTGAAATTTTTTTAATTAAAATAATTAGTAAAACCTTTATTAAAAAGGATGTTCTTGAGGCCTTTTCAACGTTAGGAATTATAGTTAATTGTGGTTTGTTGGTTACTTTTGGAGTTGTACAAAAGCTGGTTCCATCTTTATCATTTTATGAAAGTTTTGCTCTAATTGTTCTGATTGAGCACATATTTTTAGGTTTTAACAAAATTTTGAGTTATTCTCTGCCAAAATTGCCAAAATGGATTATTGTTGCCAAATCGAAACTTGAATACAGACGAAGAGAAGCTCTCCGAGTAATTTAAAAAAAAAAAAAAACAAAAATTAAATTTAGATCTGAATGTTTAATTTCTAGAAGTTTGAAATGGATGAAATGCATACACTAAAACGATCCAACAGTCAAGAGAAATTTTAATTATTTCAAAATTTTGAATGTTTTTTTAGAATATTAATTTTTTAAATAAATTCTAATTTTAATTTCTATATATTTTTTTCAATTTTAGATAATGATTCGACACATTTTAGTTCAAACCAGAAATTGTGTCACCAAATCAGATTCAGGTCTCATTAAGTTAACTCTATATACCAAAAAAAATTGTTCATTATGTGATCAAGCCAAAGAGGTTATCGATGATTTATATCCGGATACTTTTGAAATCGAAGAGGTCAATATTTCCAAAGACAAAGAGCTATTTCAAAGATTTAAATTTGACATTCCGGTTTTTTATTATAACGATACTTTTCTAATGCAACATAAAGTAGATAAAACTGCTTTGGATAAATTAATTAAACAAATTGAAAATTTTAAAAATTAAATAAACTTAAATTTAGAAAATGAGTATTAAAATTATAGCTAAAAACTTGAATGTTTCCGGTTTGGAAAAAAATTTCAAAAAAGAATTTGATTCGATTAATACTGATCTGATTGCTAATGAAATATTAAGCATCATTTGTCAAGAAATTAAAATTGATAAATCAAACTTGTGTAAATATTTTTCTTTAAATTTTGCTTAACTAACATTTTTATCCGACTAGCTCTGGTCTATAGAGGAGAAACTTTGCATAAAAATAAAAAAATTAGTGAATATATTAGCAATCCTGACTTAGCTTGTATCTATATTACTGAACAACAAGAATTCAATTTTCAAAAAGGTACGAATCAATTTGAATAAAATTTAATTAAGATTAAATTTAATTTAGATTCAGTTCAAAAATCAGATATAACATCCCTTGTAAATCATTTAATATCCTTATTTAGAAAAAAAATACGAAGAAACCTTGTAAAAATTTATATGATACTATTTTGTTTTTTTTTTCTTTAATTTTCATGATATAAAAGCTCGAAAAACTACTACTTGATCCAACTAAATTACAAGAAATTTTGGCAGAACTAACAGAATTGAAAAATGATCCGTTTAGCTCAAGTATTTATTAAAAATAGGAATATTTTTTGTTTATTTTTTGTCTATTTAAAACTTAAGATTTTGTCAGGAATTACGATTTACTTAAACTTCTTTGTGATGGAAAAAAAGCCGAAGAGTAAGTAGCGCAGCGCTAGTTTAAAATTTAATCAAGTTTTAAAGAATAATTAATGTTCATCCAAATGTGTATTTTGGTGCAAAAATTTTAGTCAACTATATTCGCGATTTAAGCAAAAAAATTCCACCAGATGAAAATTTCATTCCAAAAGGATCATATACAATTGATGAAATGAGTGAAGACGAAGAGCCTCAGCAGCAGTTTGCTATGGCTCAGCCCAGACCATCAAATCATCCAGCTGTCAGTCAAGATTATCTGTCGGCTGTATTATCGCTTTTAAATCAACAGCAGCGACCTCAACAGCAGACACAGACTCCACAACCAGCTACTTCAACTCAACAACCAATTCAACAGGGAGCTCAAAGTCAATATCCAGTTATGGACAGAAATTATTTTGAAAACTTGATGCAACAAATAACTAATCAAGTTCCTCCGGCTTCCAGTCAAGCCCAGTCTGTTCAACAGCCATCAGCAAGCACTTTATCTGATGTCGATCTAGCAACCAAATTAGAACAAATGCACGAGTTGGGCTTTTTAGATGATGAACTAAATATTAGAGCTCTTCAAATTGCAAATGGTAATGTCGAAGCAGCGATTAGTTTTTTAATCGAGAGTGGAGGAGTCTAAAATATTTTGTATACTTTTGGAATTAAAAATTTTAAAATCGGAAAACAAATAACTATTTAAAAATAAATTTTAAATTTAAAAATTTAGCATTTTTTTTTAAAGAAAAAAATGTTTAGGCTTGTAAAATTTTCAAATCAATTGATTGATTGAATTTGTGTTTGAGTGAGTTTGTTTATATGGGCTAGCCCAAACCAAGATTAAAAAAAAAATGTTTACTTTATGCAGATGACTGCTAGACATTTTGTCGTGTTGATTAAAAAAATCCAAATGAATTACTCAAATGTATTGGTTTTGCAAAAACAAAAAACTTGAAATGCTCAAAGTTCAAATTATTTCTAATTTTTTAAACTATTATTAGACACAATTTTAAAATTGAATTTAATTGACTAATTTTGTTTTTCTGTGAATTTTTTTTTCATTTTTACAATTATTTTTTGCCAACAATCTTAAACTAATCTAAGTTTAGTGCTGTATTTCGCTTTGCGTTTGAGATAAGCTAGACGTCCAACATCGTATTTTTTTGATAGGTTTTCTCAGATTAAACTTTAAATATGCTCTTACCAAATAGTGATAAATGTATTTTTCGGCATCTCTAAAAACTTTGTTGTCATTTTAGGAAGACCTTATTCTCATGTTGATCATTATATATTCAATTTGATAATTTATTGACTTGAGTTAAAAATATGTCAGGACAGGATTCAGTCATTGTGTTCCGTTGGTTGTCAGACTGTTGGAAGTAAGATTTCGTTTTTTTTCAAATGCCTTTACATCAAGCTCTAAAGTTATTAGGGTAATGTCTTAATTGGGAGGTGAAAGCGCAAAAATTTTGTCTAATAAAAATTTAACCGGTAGTATTTTAATTATTTCTTCAATTTCGAGGGTATTTTAATATTTAAATTTTTTTTAAAAGCTATCAAATAAAAATTTTGAATTTTAAATATAGTTAGCAAAGGAATATGAAAATATTTTTCTCAACTCTGACAAAAACATTAGATTAATGTCAGACGAACTGTTTAACATATTTTTAAAAAAAAAATTTAAATTAATAAAAAAGCTTAATTAGCACATTCCTCAAAGTGTATCACTCGTTTTTCAAATAGTTACCAGTAAAAAAGACAATATTTTGATTTTGTCAAAAATATTGTTATCAAAAGAAAGTTCCAGTATGTATATTTGTTAATAAATAAACAACAAATAATTAAAGATACTAATGATTTATTTTGTTTAAATTTATTTAAGTTTTTTTCATGATTAATTTTTTTTTAATTTTTTGAATTTTAAATTAAGAAATTTTAGCACAAACTCTTCATTTATCAGGCTAAGAATGTCCTCATCACTCATTTTAAAATCGGAATTTATCCATTTTAATTTCAAATCAAGAAGTAGAGCTGAAATTCTAATCTTTTTTGTCCTTGAATATACTTCAATTGTTACCATTTCTTGTTTATCAGAATCAAAAATTTTTAAATCACTGATTATCTTAAAGTTAATTTTAAACTCTGGAATTTTTAAATTTTCAATTGTATTGATTAATTCCGGTCTGTCTAAATATTTCATTAATTCGATAGCCTCAGTTTTTTTCAAAGGCCGATCAATAACTGACTTGGGCAGTACAAACTTTTTCAAAAGAAACTCAATTGCTTTTTTATCATTTTCAAATTCATTGAAAATATTTTCATATTTTTTAATTGAAACTAGCAAGTATTTTTCTTCATTTGACAATTTTATTCTTTGATCCAATACTTTTATCTTAACAAAAATTGAAATAAACGTAAATCTTAATCATTTGGTTTATACCTACATCCTCTTCTGAATCCATTAGTGAAGCAAGAAGAGCAATGGGTTGAATTCTATTTTTAAAAAAATTTTCATAAATTTTTTCAAATTTTTTTAAATTTCCTTTTTCCGGTAATCCTTTTGAAATAAAATAAAAATATTCAATTATATAATACTCTTAAACTTTTTTACCCATATGTTGAGCTAGATTGAATTCATAAAAAATTTTTAAAAACGAATCGAAAAATTTTTGAGACAATATCAATCGAAGTTCATGACCGATTCTTTGTCCACTAATAACTCAAAATAAAAAAAATTGGTAAATTTTTTTTGTAATAAAAATGGAAATAAAGTTGTTTTACTTCTAAGGCCATCTGCATTAGTTCTAATAGCTTCAAGAGATTCTTTATGATGCTCTGTACAATCATCTTTAACTCGACTATAGAATCTAAAATATCTTAGAATACGAAGATAATCTTCCTTCACTCTTTTGTCAGGAATTCCAACAAAGCGTACTTCTTTATTTTTTATATCTTCCATTCCATTCACATAGTCATGAATTGTTCCATCAAAATCTATATTTACACAGATAAAAATAAAATTTGCCTATGAATATATATCACCTAAAAACAGTGAGTTTACTGTAAGATCTCTTCTAATAGCATCTTTGTGCCAATCGTTTGTAAATTCAACTTCGGCGTGTCGACCGTATGTTTTTACATCAATTCTCAAAGTTGTAATTTCAAAGTTTTGCTTGAGATTTAATAAAAATCAATAAAAAAAATATATTTTTAGTCATTTTTACTTTTTCATTTATTCGAACTGGTACAGTTCCATGCTTAAGACCTTTAAAATTTATTATCCTAATATTTTCCTCATTGAACATCTTGATCATTTGTTCAGGAAGTGCATCTGTCGCCAGATCTATATCATGTGGCAAAATGTTCATAACCAAGTCTCTAACAGCACCACCAGCAATTCGCAGTTTATAATTATTTTTACTAAAAACATTGGACAAAATTGACAATTCATTTGTAAGAATTTGTTTAAACAATTCGCTTTCAATTCGATAAATTTTTAATGTTGACTGTGCCCTAGTTTGAACAAAAATAGTCGAAAATGCTTTATTTTTTAATGATAATCGAAAAGCTGATATATTTTTTGTGAAAAACATCTTATTTTAAAAACTTGAAATTATTTTTTTTAAATTTAAAAATTCTATCATTTCAATATTTTTTAAATGTCTTTTCAAAATTAAAACATACTTAACATTTTATCAAAATATAAAAAAAATACTTATTTATGGACAAATTTTTAAATTATTGAAAAAAAATTTTAAAAACGATAAAAATAAAATATTAAAAATAGTTCATTCGTTTAATACAAAAGATCATTATTAAAATGTCATTTAAGATTTAATATAGACAACAAAGTTCTTTTTTTAAATTGGTAGATTATCTAAGACTTGTCCAAAAATTAACTTAAAAAATTGTTTGAATAACCCAGACAATAAAGACAATGATAACTTTTTTAAAATTTCTTGCAATTTTATGCAATAAAATTAAAAATATTTAAAATTCTTGCAAGTGGAAGTCATGTATGTTGATAAAATTAAAAAAATGAATTTTGAATTTTCTCTTCTTAAAACCAACATGAAATTGTGCCATTATATATCGAAGAAAAAAAGCTTGTCAAAAATCATATTTTACCATTATCAGAGAGCTGACAATCGTCTTTGATCAACTAATAATTTAATTAATGATTTCGTAAATTTTTCAGTAGATCAAAAATTTGAAACAAAATTAGGTTTAAGTTTTTTTTTTAAATCAAATAATTTTGAATTATTAATCTAAATATTTATTTTAAATTTAAGAAAATTATTTTGTTAATGATCATTTTTTGGTTTAATTTGTTTTATAAGTGAAAATTAGTAAAATTTTACTTTTTTTTCAGCTTTTGATTAAATTTTTTTTACTCCTCCAGGGTCAGATTCGTCAGAAATTTTTTTTTATGTCGGGAATAGTAAATCAGACTGTCATAATATGATAAGGCAAGAAAATGTTCGAAGTGTTGTTGATTCGACATAGATATTTGTATCAAACTCTTTATTTTAATTATATTTATATTCAAATCTTTTTATTCTTAAACTTTTGTTTTAATCATTTATTTTTTTCAATCATTATATAAAAAATATATTCAAAATTTTGTCTTATTAAAAATTTTAATTCGAATCTTTTTAAGACTCAATTTTTAAATTTAAATAATATTTAAGTATATTTTTCAAATTTTTTTATATTGTTTTTAAACCTGATTTTCATTCCAAAATCTACTTGTTCAAATATCATTCGAATATGCAAATTCGATTTCATCACTAGAAAAAAGTCAGCAATACCACAGACTGAACTTTGTAAGTAAAGTAAAAATTAAGATACTTTTCATTTATTTTAATATGTTTAAGACAAAGTTTGTTTATAAAATTATTAAAGACGCATTTTAAAAAGAGAAATTCTTAATACAATAAAAAAATTTAAGAAATAGTTTATACAGAAAAGTTGAAAATAAAAGCAATTTTTTTATTAATTATATTGAGGATTTAAAAATAAAAAGCTTTGATTATTTGAAGTTACATATTTCTGTGAATAAATTTTGAATCTATAATTAAAAAGAATGTCACAATTCATCATCATTGATCTTTTACAAAACAAAATTAGTTGACTAAGTAATTAGATATGGTTGTGAATAGACGCTTTTTTTTAACGTGTCTAAAAAAATGAATTTCTAAAGATTTTACAAATAAAATTTTAAATTTTTACAAATTTTTGTTTAGTTTTGTAAATATTTTTTAATTAAATGCATTTCAATATGTGGTTTTTATAAAAAGGGATATCTAAGCATATTTTTAGACGATTAAAGGTTAAATTTAGATGACAAATTAAACAAACATTGATTCATATGAGTCATTAAATGAATAATAAAAAAAAATTGTTATGTCATATTCAAAGAAATCTATTTTAAAAAAATAATTACTTTTTAAAATAGCTTTTTAACGCAATAAAGGAAAAAACATAATTTTTTTTGATAATTGAAATATATTAGAACAAAAACTAATATTAAACAGACAAAATATTTCTCTTTAGCTAAAAGAAAAATTATTTATTATAATTATTTGCTAAATCTTCGAAAAAATGAGACCATAAAAGCATAATTCATACGCCATATTTGTTTCTAGAAACTAAGGCCCAAAATCATAATTTTTCTATATATATTAACAAAGCATTTTCATTTTTAGAATCAAATTTCGTTCCGTTGTTAAATATAAAACCAACTTTAGCTATTGTTATTCAAAAATCATAATTCATTAAATCTCCTTGCCCAAAATAAAACCTGTTAAAAGTAAGTTATTCAATAATTTTTTTAATTAGTGTTTAAATTACCATGACACAATTTTACATTTAAAAAATAATTAAATAATTTCCATTTTTTTTAATTTTAAGCATTTTCTGTTTTAATCTAAAATGATCACCATCATCATCAATAAATTAAATTCAAGTCTAAATAAATTTCAAAAAGTAACTTTGATTCAATTTTGTCTAATTAAAAAAAAAACAAAATTTTTTTTAAGTTTAAAATTAAATAATAAAATAGACATATGATAATAAGCGTGAGAGTTAAGCCTTTTTTCTCAGTAGCCGATCATTTCTCAACTTGAGTAAATTTTTTTCTACCATCGACTAATTGATTTTTAAAAATTCTCAACGTTCTAATTACATTTATATCTAACTTAATTTGTTGTAATAAAGGATGGCTCCCGGCTGCTTTACAACCCCAAATCAAGAATTGAACGAGTCAGAATCGGTTAAACCGACAGGCAGTGAGAATTTAGATAAAAATATATTTATTTTTACTGGTGATGAAAAAATTAATTTAGAAGATATACCGTTGCCGGCTGAACCGGCCCCTCCACTCTCTCAAATTGTCTTACTCAATGAACATTTAAATAAACACGAAAGTGAGACTAATGTTAATTTTAAGAAAAAATATTCACCAAAAATTATTTATGACACAGTCGATTCGTTTGAAGTACTCGAGCAAACAATCCTCAAGCAAAAGCGACTTGCACGTCTAAAAAACACGGACTTGAGACGCAAGATCTTGCTCAAGCGCACATTCGATTTGGTCTGTGAAATAATGGACTATGAGAATGGTTTCGAGGCCGAGGCCGACAGTGACGAGGACAAGCGGGTCTCGCCAGAGTCTAGCGACGAGTCAACCTCCTCGGATTCCAGCTCCGAGTCTGAGTCTGATGAGGAAAGTGAAAAAAATCACCTTAATCAAGAGCCTACTGTTAAAACAAATTTAACTTTAGTTAAGCTAGATTTAGCCCAAAATAAGGACAATGTTTATATGGACATGAGTGAAATAGACGAAGAGAACAAGACCCAGGCTCAAGTGCCGAAAAAGCGTCGCGCTTCCAACAGCGACTCGGATGAGGACTATTCCGATGATGAAAGCGATGACTATGCGCCCAAAGAACAACAACTTAACTCGCTCAATTCGAGCCTTAGCTCATTAGACACACAATTAAATTTATATTCAGAAAATAGGAAGAAAACGTACAGAAAAAAAAGACGCTTTACTCATAATAGATCAGAGAGTCTAAGTATTACATTAAAAAGTTAATCATTCTAGTACGATTTTTTTTTAGTCCGGGATTAAATTCAAGAAATATAACAATTAGTCTTGAGCATGTAAATACTTAAATCATTTATACATATATATAAATATAAATATTTATTTAATTTGTTTATAAATATTGGAAATAATTATTGACGTGCTTTTGTTACAAGTTGAATTTGTGAACGCCAATCAAACAATTACTAGCGAGTATAGATTTGATTCAAACACTTGTTTTGCTGCTAACCGATCTGTCCTAGGGACGCTCTGGGACTATTTTGAAGATAAGTTAATGTCTGTTTTTTCCTTGCCAATTTTTAATATTCTATTTGTTTTAATATATACTGTAAACATTTTTAAGTATAGATATTATTGTTTTTGAATAAACAAAAAAAAATTAAGTTATTTTATTTAAATAAAAAATTGACGGAAAAAAATTTTTTTTTTTTAATTTTTATTTGCTTCTAATTTTTATTTTTACAGTGGATTCCATGATAAAATTAATATGGAGTCCTTCACTTAAAAAAAATTAACTGGTAAACAATTTACCAGATAGACGATTGTCTTTTTTAACTTTTGTTCACATTTAATAAATAAATAAATTTAAATAAAAAATTGACGAAAAATATTGTTTTTTTTTTTCTAATTTTTATTATAATGCTTCAAATTGAATACTAATTCCTTGTAAACTAACCAAATGATGAAATGACCCGAAATTAACAGTGGGCTTTCAAGTTTTATTACTAGAAAACTGTTAAATTTGAACTAGAGAATCAAATTAAAATTATATTTAATCATAAAATCCAGGACCAGACATATTTAGATCTAAATTTTTTTAAAATTTAAACTCACATGCTAAAAATTCATTATGTTCACTGTAAAAGTCTGAAAAAAATCTTAGAATATTTAGAGTCTGAATATCCAGTTTTTAATCTAAGGTATTCAAGCCAAACTCTAAAAACACAGCGCTTAAACATGAAAAATCATATTTTTTAATGCACGATTTTTACAAGGACAAATATTCAGAAATTTAAAGAAAAGTCCATGAAATATCTTGAAAGGATTTCGTTATGAAGTGAGAATGATAAAGACAAAAATAAAACATAAAAATTTAAAACAAAATGATGAAAATAAATCTTATTGAAAAAAAATGATTACTTAACATTTAACTTTTTATTACATTTTTTTACTAAATATTTTGAAAATAATCCTCAAGAAAAAGTTGATTGTTAATTAGTTTCACTTGGATATAAATCGATTTTTATTTAAGGAAATTTTAAATTTTAAATCAAATCTCTGATTTACAATGAGATAACAATACATTGACAATTGTACACAAGAATTTATAAATAGCATCTAATAAGGATGTTTTTAATGGATTAATGATAATTTAGTTTAAATGAAATTTAGAAAAAAATGATCTAAATTTGATTATTAATTTTTCTTTTTTAAATTTTTCAGACATATTTCCTTAAGAAACATTTTTCAAAGCATAATTATAAATATTTATTTAATCATTTTCTAAAAGTTCATTTTTTAAAAATTTTATCATTTTTGTAAATTTTTGATTATTTCACATTTTGATAATCATATTAAAAGAAATAATTTGAATAGAATTTTTTTTTACCAATTTTTATAACTAATTTAAAAGTTAATCGTTTTTTACAGTTTTTTTAGCAAAAAAAATTATTTTTAAATGCATCATGAGAAAAATAAAATGCTTATAAATAAGTTGATATTATTATAAAAAAATAAATTTTATTTTTTTGGATGGAGATAAACTATCAAAGTTTTGTCAATTTAATTGTTAACACCTTAAGAAAAAAATTATTTCAATGATTTTAAGTTAAATTAGTGCTTTTGCATTTTGTCCCAAAATTCACTATTTTGAATTTTGTTCAAGTAATTTTATATCACCATAAACATTTTTTTTATAATGAAGCAGATCTAATTTCTAACTTATTGTTTTATCGATTGATTCAATCCAGCTTCAAATTTTTTTTAAATTCAAAGTTAACAAAAAAGCTAGTGCCCATGCTTTAAGACTTATTAACTCTTCATTTTTTAAATTCATTATTTGAAAAAAATATTCATTATTAAAATCATTTTGTTACTAAAAAAGTTCAGACGAAAATATTTAATTCAAATTAATTTTTGATTTGGTAAGAACATTCTACATGAAAAATGATTAAGAGTTTACCTAAAATTAATGCAAAAATTTAAAAATATTAAATTAGTAACAACATTATAATTTTTTTTATTAATAATCTTTCAGAGAAAGCTTAATTTTGATTACAAAAGTGTCTCAATTTCTCAATTAATGTTTTTTAACAGTATTTGATTAAAGAATTTAAATGCTTAGAAAAATTTGGAATATCTTTCCCGTACTCTTTTATTATAAAATAATCATGAATATATTTTCTTAAATTTTAATATAAATAAGATGATGATATCAAACAAAGAAACACCAGAAATTAAGGTTAATGTCAATACCAACAATCCTGATAAAGCTTGGGATATTCTTTCTGTCAAAGTAAAAAAAATACCTTGTGATCATTTAGCTCTTGATCTTCCTATTTTTAAAGACAAAGTAAATATTTTAGTCTCGTTAATTGAAAACTGTGTTTTAAAAAAAATTAAGGTTAGATTTGTTTGTATTTCTGATACTCATAATTCAATCCATCGGATGAAATACGATATTCCATCGGGCGATGTGCTTATACATGCTGGAGATTTTACAATGAATGGATCTATTAAAGATGTAGAGAAATTTTCAAATAGTTTAGAAAATTTGCAATCTAAATTTTCCCATATTGTTGTAATTGCTGGAAATCATGAGCTTTCATTTGATAAAAATTGCTTTAGGTTAGTTATTTATTTTTTAAGAAATTTAAACAGTTTATATTATATTTATTCAATTTAGAAATACCGTTGATCAGGATCCTAGAGAATTTTTAAAAAACATTATATACTTAGAAGATAGTATGGTAGAGATATATGGAATTAAGATATACGGAAGCCCTTGGTAAAAATTATTAATATTTACTAATTGATAAATAAAATTTTTTTAAGGCAGCCAAAGTTTGGAAACTGGGCTTTTAATTTAAACAGAGGAGAAGAAATTTTGAAAAAATGGAACACAATACCTAATGAATGTGATGTTTTGATCAGTAATTATTAATGATATTTTAAGTAATTTTAATTTAAAAATGTATTGTCTAGCTCATGGTCCACCAGTTGGTTTTGGTGATATTGTGAATGGAGGATATCATGTAGGATGTTGTGAATTGTTGTCAACTATTCAAGAAAGAGTCAAACCTAAGTATCACATTTTTGGACACATTCATGAAGGTATTTTATTGAATAAAAAATAAAATTAAAAAATATAATTTAAAAAAAAAGATCCAGGAATATGGACTGATGAACAAACTATTTTTATAAATGCAAGTACCTGCAATTTCAGATATTTGCCGCAAAATCCTCCCATTATTTTCGATATTCCAGTACCAGTTGGTTACGCCAAAAAATAAATTTTACAATAAAAAATTTAAAATTTCATATTTTTTTTAATAAAATGGACGGAATTTTTATGCATCTTTGAATTTAGCATCCCAAAATGAAGCATTGTTTTTGTCTTCCAAACAAATAAGCTATGACAGAAACTATCAAGGCTACGGCAAAAAATGAAGCAATAAAAAAAATTGCAAACGGGTCGCTTCCATCCATCATTTTTCTTAATATTTTTTTATTCAAATAAAATTTGATGATATACAAATTTAAAATTTGTTTTTTAATTGGTTTCTAAGCAAAAGGTCATTCTGATGAGTTTAAATTAATAAATTCTAAATTAAGCGAGACATTTGTGTTTACAATGAAACAAATCCATTTTTTATTTTGAACAAATTTTTTTGTCTTATTTCAAAAAGTTCTTATCATAAAAAAATTTTCAAATTTTTACTTAGGTCAAAATTAGAATTTTACACTCAAAACCCGGAGAAGTTTTTTGACCCTTTGTGTTCCTTTTTGTTTTTACTTTTTAATCCATGGTAATAAGCGTATTTTGTAACAAAAATTATTCAATTTTAATATTTATTGATTTTAAATTTCTGATAGAAAAAAATTTTCAAAAACTATTTTATTTATTTGACTTAAGACAAAGAAAAGATGTAACATCAAGCGCCAAAAGCAATAAAATTTGTTTTTTTACCAGCTGATTGTCTTAACTTTTTAGCAAATAATTAGCAGATAACTAAACTGGATCAAAAATTTTCGAATAATTAAAAACCATTTTAACATATGAATAATATTTTCTCCAAAAAATTCAATAAAGATTTACTAATAATTTTTTTTGAAAAATATTTATTAAACATTACAAAATTATTCATAGCAAAAACAAAATCCATCTTTTTAAATAATATATTAAATAATTAAATTCTAAGATTTTTTAAAAGATCTTCGACATTAATTTTATTTTGCTGGATTAAATCTTTTTTCTTCTTACTGTCAGGTAAATCAATATCGAACAATATAGGTTCAAAAACAGATTTATATTCACGATTGCAGATAGAAGCATTAACAAAGAATGTCTCTTCATTAGTCCAAATGCCATGGTCTTAATAAAATTTTAAAATAAAATCCAACTAAGATTTATTTACCTTCATGAATGTGACCGAAAACATGCAATTTAGGTTTCACTCTTGCTGTAACAGTATTTAAAAGCTCCACACAACCCACATGCCTAACTCCAACTTTGTCACCAAATCCTTAAATTAAAGTTTATTAGGTCTATTTAAAATTAAATTTTACAAAATTAAAAAATTTAATTTTATCATAAAAAAATTCCAATTTTAATTTAATTAAATAATTTAGATAGTCGACATATCAATTTAAAATTTTTAAATTAACTAATTATCAAATAGAACATTTAGAATATTCTATCAACAAGAAAAAATTGAAAATTTGGTAAAAATTTTCAAGCCAAGTCCAAGTCAAAGACTTAAAATTTATGATTTTTTTCTTTAAAAATCGACACAAAGTCAAAAGACTTTTTTCAAAAAAAAACTTTAAATCAAGTTAAAAGACTTTTTTTCATGGATTTTATTCAATTCCCTTGGGACTATAGTCAGGTAACTTAAGTTAAATGCATTTCTTATTTGGATCTTCATCTTCTGGCTGTTTTATTAAAGTGTGTTGACCAGCAGATAATATTTTAATACAAGTCAATTTCGATAATTAAGATACAAAATTTGACTTTTGAAAATTAAAAAAAAATTTTTAAGTCCGGACTTGGACATTAATTTTGGACTTATAAACAACTCTGAAAAATTTATATAATATTAGCAATTTTTTTGTTAAATATTTTAAGAAAAATTGTTTATATAATAAACATGATTGAAAAGCTTGATTAGACACTATTTTTTAATAAAAAAATTTTCTCTATTTAAAGACTAATAAAATTAGTTATTCTTTTGTGTAATTTATGGATATTTTTGTTAAAAAATTGAAAATAATAGATTTAAATTACCTAATGGAGGTCCATGAGTAATCAGAATGTCAGTATCGTTTGGAATTTTATTCCATTTTTCTAATAGATCTTGGCCTCTTTCTAGTTGGAAAGAATTGTGACAGTGAACTGGTTGCCATGGTGATCCATATATGTTCAATCCAAAAAGTTGAATAGCTGAATCTTGCAAATATATGCAGCTTTTGGAAATTTTATCCACATATTTTTTCACGTTATCACTTTTTGTAAATTTATCATCAAAAAAATGGTCATGATTGCCAGCAATTACAATTTTATACTGAACGTTTTTTAAATTGGCTAAAAAATCTGAAAATTCATTTAATTCTGATATAGTTCCATATCGTAAGAAATCTCCTGCATGTATAAGAATATCAGCTGGAGGGATTTGAATCTTGTGATGTAAGGAATGAGTATCAGAAATACACACAATACGAATCTATTTAAATTGGCAAAATTTTAGCTATCCGTGATTATATATAAAATACCTTTTTTGGATCGAGTGGAGAGTTTAGAGATAATTTCGGAACGGAGTTTTTATTGAGCTTAATTGATTTCAAGGCTCTATTGGGATCATTTGAATTCTCGTTTACAGTTATTTTGACTTCTTCATCAATTTTATTCTCTTTATTCATCATTTGATTAATCACAAAAATTTTAAATAAATTAAAGATTTATAGGTAAGCTAGAATTATTATTTTTTTCAAAGCTGATAAAATGTTTTGTTAATTTAATAAAATCTTGTGAAATTATGACTCAAACGAAAATAAAAAATAGATTTCTTAATGGAATTTACTCTGCTTTTCGATTTATTTTTTATCAAAAATTTAAAGAAGACATAAAGAAAAAGTTTCGAATAAACAATAATTGTAAAATCTTTCAAGTAAGGTGCCCCAAATCATAAATCCTAGTTTTTCAAATTTGCAGTTTTCACAATATTTTTTGTTTTTTTCCTTAAAATTAACAAAATTTCAATTAGATAAAAACTAAAATGAAAAAAACACTTTCATATAATTTTTTTTTTATTTTTTAGTAAAAATTGAGTAAGTTTAATCGGGTTTATTTTAAAGATAATTTTTTTTCTTGGCAAAGTTTTTTAAAATTTTACTAATTCGAAGTTTAGACTATAAAATGAAAAAAAAATTATTCAAATATTAAGTTCCACTCTTGCATAATCTTTGTCAAAAGATTCACATAGTTTGATTTCTAAAAAATCACTTACCACTTATCAAAAATAATGTAAAAACGAAACGAATCTAGATTGGAAGTTACTTAAAAATGATTTAGTATAAAATTAGTTTTAAAATTATTTATTAAGACAAATGCTAAAAACACACCCAGCTTTTGAAAAAAATACTAAGCTCGGAAGATTTAGCTAGTGTATATGGTGCTAAAATTATTTATAATCTAAAATACCACTGTGAACTTGTCCGATTGAATCTTTTTGGTGTTATTCTAAATGGTATGTTAGGATGAATAATGAAAATGACTCTGACGAGCTAAAAAATTTAATAATCGATTCGCAAAAAATCTTTTCTCGCGAACTTTTTTAACAGCAAAATTATGTAAAAGATTTTGGAAGTGCTTGTATATGTATAAATCTGAATCAACATACAAAAGTGTTTTACAGACTCTGTTCGGTCCCAAATCTAATGATTAAGTACTTAACCATAAAAACAAATTTTAATACTAAATTGTAGTTTATTTAAAATGTTATTTTAAGAATTAACTTTATTAATAGAATTTACTTTTGTTTTTCCTAATTTTTTTTTCTAAATTGAAATCAAAAAAACTAGTAAAATAAAGCAAGTTTTTTAAATTATAATGTGGCGAATCCGAATAAAAAAAAAATACTAGGTTAAAGTCTTATTTTTTGAACTGAAAATTTTTTTGTCCAAGTATCGATTTGATTGAGAATTTTCTACTTTTTATAAATTGGTAAAAAAAAGTTTACCTTTATATCAATTTTAGAATTCTGGTGGCGAATAAGCTTATAAACTTTTTGATGGTTAAATTTATTTTTGTATTTTTAAGATTTTTAACTCACTACTAACAACATAGTAAAAAATCAGCTTAATAATCTTTTTCACAAACTGGGGTTTATGACTTGGTGCACCTTATTACTTAATAAAATATCGTGTCTTAATTGAACAAATTATCAACTTACCTCACCGAAATTCCAAGTAAAGAAACAAGATAAAATTTTTTTATTTTAGCATCTTTTTAATCCTTTAACTTTGGGTAATATTTTAAATTATAATAAAATAAACAAAATTCAATCCTCTTCGAAATGATATTTCCAACTCTTTGCTTATTCTATGATTCTATAAAATTTTATAAAATAAAATCTTTAAAAAAAAATTTTGAAATTTTGGTACTGTTACGTCATTATTGTAAAAAAATGTCTATAGGCTACATTAATAACTTGTGAAAAATATCTATTGAAGTGAAGATGTGTGCATAAACTCAGATTGATATGAAATGTCATAATTTGAAAAAAAATCACAACATGAATTTTGGTTTATTTCCTTACTAATTTTAAGTACTAGATCGAAATGTATGTAAGTACAAAAATCAAATAGTTAAAAAATTGAAATTCTTATTTTTGAACATTTTATTTAGAGTGAAAATCAATAAATTAATTTAATTCGACAATTAAGCTATTTTAGTCAATAAATTTTAAAATTTATAATTATTTATTAACTAAGCTATTATTATTTTATACTATAATTATTTTTTTTGAAAAAAAATTATGATAAACTTCTTATAAATTCTTATTTCATTAAATATATAACGTTTCTAGTTTATAAAAATATCTTGCAATATCAGATCAGTAATCTATAAAAGATATTAAAAGATTATTTTTGAAATATCGATCATTAGAACCCATCAACTTTGTTAATTACCTATTAAAATGTGAAATGATAGAATCTAAATTCTTATACTTATTGTGTCAAATGATTTTACACTTTTTTTGGAGCAAAGGATGCTAATCTCCTTACTTAGTACAGGTTATCCAAAGAGATTTTAACATAGTTCCCTACTACAGACACATTGGTATTCACAAGATTTTTTCTCTCTTTGCGGGGATCAAATCTTCGATCCTCTTCTTTCGTGATTATTGCTCATACCTCTCAACTATATGGTCTTTTCTCTCTAGATTTTCATTTTTTTTAAATTTTTCAGCACCCATTCCTAATTGGTAAGACCACACTTTGATTACTTTGTAAATGGCCATTTTTGTCTCTCATTCAAATTTTTGGAGTAATAATGGATATTTTTAAATTTCCAATTAGAATTTTTTTCTTATTAATTTTTAGTTTAATTTGATTGATTTTAAAAATATGCTTTTATAAATTAAAAAATATTAAATTGAAATTTTTAACAAAAAAATTCTCATGATTTCAAATATTTGTAAATAATCTTTTGTAGTTTAAACATTGGAATATTTTTTCTTGAAATTGATTTTTGTTTTTTTTTTCTTATTTTTTTCTTTAATATTATTTTATTTGTTTATATAGGAGAGTATATAGATACCGAAACTGGTTGTTTAATTATAGATACCGTATTTTCTCGTTCTATTATACTGCACCAAAAGCTAAGACACGCTTTTAGACCATCAAAGAACATAGTAGATTTGCATCAAATTCTGAAAATCTTAATTTAATGTGTTATCAAGACTTTATTTTAAAAAAAAAAATTTTTTTTGAATTATGCATTTGTTGCAGCACCAAAAGTTAAGGAAAATTATTAAAAAAAAAATTTTATATTTTGAAATCAAGTTTATGCGCTAAATTAAAAGTTTCAGAATTTATTACGAAAATAAATTCGAGCTTACTCTATTAGACCATGCGTAAAAAATTAAGCTTGTAATGCCGCATAATCGCACAAGGAAAAAGAGTTTAATTTACAAATAATAAGATTTCAATTTTTTCTAGACTTTTATTCTAAAAAAATTCAAACCTTGTTTGGCATAAGTTGCATTAAATCTAATTTTTATCGAATATTCAAATTATGCTTTAAAGGTGTACTCTTTTTTGACTAATTATTATTGCTGGATTTTTCTTTTTATTTTAATAGCATCAAAATATTCTTCTAATTTATTTAAACAAAATAAATTACAAAAATTATTTAAGAAATAAAAATTTTCTTGAATAATTCAATTATAAAGACTGAAAAGGTTATTCTAATGTTTTAATTAATATCTTACAAAATGTTGATGAAAAAATTAAGCATCAGAATGCGTTTTTGGTTGGGCTAAATATTTATCAAAAAAATATTATTTGCGTCTATTTATGAAATAAAAATCCAAATTTATTGAATTAATTAATATTAACATTTTGAAACTAAAACTTAAGATAATGACAACTGATTGTAATTTAGCATTATTTTCAATAAGTTTTCCTAGCTGAGAACACCTCTAATTGGAAATTTTAATTACTTAAATAAAATATGCAATTACTCTTAGTTAATTGCAAACATATAAAATTATCAAGTTTCCTTCAAAAAAAAAAAAAGATATATAAATACTCTAAAATGGAAAAAATAATATATTTCAATCAATTTAAATGAGCATTATCTATCTGAGATGAATATTAAAGAATCATGCTGATATGTTTTATATGCACTGCCTTCAAATTTACTAATTGATTTAGCTAATTAAAATTGCAATTAAAAAAAGAGCTGATGCTGTAAGGGCTTAAAGTTTTATTTCTTAGTTAAAAAAAGATAAATAATCAAATAAAATTGCAAATGAAAAGCTCCTAAGTTAGATTCATATCGTATCAATAGTTTTTAATTTGATGGCTTGGTTGTTATAATTCAAACAAATTTACCTATTTAAAAACGAATAAAATATTAATTAAAAACTAAACAAAAATTATTAATAGATATATATCTTGTTTTTTTATTCTTATCTAATGAAGTCTTAATTTCTTTTGTAATTGAAACAAAAAGCTCAACATTAACAAATTTTTTTGAAAAATATTTAATCTAAAACATGATTCTATCAAATTAATTATGTTTTAATTTGAATTTAAATTTTTTTTATTTGCAAATTTTGCCTTTAAACAAGCTAGATAAGAAGCTAGAGAAATCAATACGCCCGATTCCCATTAATTGATATTCTTTATTAAATCATTAAACAAGATAAGTACTAGTTGAATCGAATATATTTTTTCAAGTTGAAAAGTGATAGTACAGTACTTGCAATCATATTTAGTAATTGAATTTTAATTAAAATTCTATACTCTGATTAGAGCTAATTTAAACAAAAAGATGCTTTAACTTGCTGAATGATTTTTATCTATTAGCTTTTTTCTATTTAATTTCCATCATAGAATTTATTTTTGTTGACTAATAGAGTTCAGTAAACAAAAGTTATTAATTATTATTCAATTTTTTTATCTCTTATTTTTTTACACCTATTTAAAATGCTTTAAAGAACCTCAGTAATTTAAGAAAAAAAGTTTGCTAACATAATAACTTTAAATCAGCTATCTTATCTTTAATTTTAGAGTTAAATTGTTTTAGATTTTTTTTGGTATATTTTCAAAATTAATTTAAATAAATTTTAAATTTAAGACAAAATAATTTTCGTGTTAATACAATAAATTTTTTGAAATACAAAGAAGCTCGTTTTTTTTCCAATCTAGTTGTTAGTGTGCTCTATAAATAGATTCAATTTTAGTTAAAATTTTACTTTAAAAATAATTATTCCTTTTAATTGTTTAAAAAAGACTTTTTTCCAAACTAAATAAATAAAGATATATATTTTCGGAAAAAATTTAGAAATTTTAAACAAAATCATTTAAATTTATTGAAGGATTAACTAGCCCAAGATAAGTGTAAAAATTCTAAAAGACACTTCATTAGCTATGAGAAAAATTCTTCTAAAAAAATTTTTGTCTATGTTCATCTGTGAAGTTTTAAATAGGCAAATTAAATTGATATGTTGGATTATTAGTTCCAAGCCAAATTTTCATTATTGAGAAGTCTACTATCAATTTAAATTTAAATTTTTAATTTTATTAAGCGTTTTATATTTCTAGCAATTTTAATTCAATTAATTTACAATTTGGTTAGTTTTTAAAACAAAATTTATTTGTTTACCAGAAAAAAATTCATTATTGTTGTTAAAAAATAAATTCTTAAGCTTTTAATTAGCAAATTTGTCAAGGTTTGAATTTTTTTTTTCAAATGCTTAGCGAAGGTGTTGTTGATAAAAAAAAAAGACTTTCGAGACCAAGACCCCTTGCTCACTAAACTTTTAAAAATTCTTAATTGATTTAGAATTAATTTTGGTTTTAAATTTCCTACAACCAACATGAAAACAATTAATTTTTTTGTTCTTTATTTTTAACAAAAAAATTTAAAGAAAAATTTTTTGTGCTTGCTTGAGATGGTATGTTCGCTTTGGTAATTAAGTAGAAATATCTGAAGATTTTCTTATTAAATTTTGTATGCATTTTAATTTGTATACATTTTCACTTAATTGTTATTTAATTTAATAGTTTGTCAAAATAGAAGATAAAATTTTTTTATTTTAAAAATTGATAGGCTTTGCTATTTTTCGATCAAATATCAAATAAATTCTTTGCAAGCTGTTGCCTGTATCCAAATTTAATTTTAATTGTTTAAATAAACAAAATATTGTATTATTTTTGAAAGAGATGAAAGTTCTAAAATTGTTGATGGTGCGTCTATGACTCTGAAGCTAATTATCAATTAGCTCAAGGCTAAACCTGCTTTCTTCTAACAAATTTATGCTTTCTCTTCTCAGATAATTCAACCACCACTGTTCTGTTGTTTACAAAGATAGGCTAAAAATTTACCCTATTACTTTGGCAAATTTGAATTTTCAATGTGTAAAAATTTGTCATCAAATTGTATCTTTTCCACAAAACATAGTCACCTAAAGGTACTTTTTATTTTTTGCCACTTAAGGAATTCTCTCTACATTTAAGTGAATATTAGTGTAAAAATTTTAATCGGCGTTAATTTAACCTTAACCTTAAAAAATGGTATGTCACTCGTAAATATTACTAATAATTCAAACAAGAAGATTATGAAGAATTAGCTCTTTTTTTTTGTGAAAACAAACTAGGGAACAGACTTTTTATAATCAGTTTATTTCAAAGTACTTTGAAACTAATTAACTATTGAAATAAAATTTATGGAAAGCCAGAGATGAGCTATTAGTTTAAATGAATGAGAATAATTTCTTTTTAGTTTTTCAAATCGAATATTTTGCTAATAAGTAACACCAATTTTAAAAGAAAGGCAGTTGCTTAAATAATTAAAATTTAATGGTTTCCTTACTGAAGATTGATACCTTTTATACTTTATTTCGTAAATCACAATTAGTAAGTTATTACTTATCAATAAATTAAGACAAGCAAAGTCTGTTAGATATTTTTAAGTGGAATTTAATGAATCTGATTTATTTTTTTTAAATATTTTTTTTACAATTAGTTTTCTATCTTCAGTTGAATCCTATCGATAATAGGCTCATTCTATATTAATTAATTATTATTACGAGCAAAATTTATACCAATGATTCCTTAAGAGATAAATCTTTGATCTAAACAATTTATTTTCACTCATAGCTTAGCTCCTGGAATTATTGATGTTCAATTTACTTGGCTGCAAATTCTATCTGGTATATTGATTTTTTTATTTTGTTTAAATTTAAAATTTTAAAAATAAAGATCAATTTTTTTTTAAATTTTAAGCGTAAATTAAAGATGAGCAATTAAAAAAATATTGATTTGGACTTATCAATGGTCAGGAAATTTAAAGCCTTGAATAGACTGTGTGAAAATTTTGTTGACGAGTTATAGCCCATGGATTATTTGAAATGGATTTTCGGATGGTGTTAGTAGCAAAATTTTTGATATGCACGTATTTTTGGCTTGTCAAATTATCTTTTAAACACTCGATAAAAGCAATCAAATTGTCTTTAGTTGGATCTAAGTTAGATCTTATTTTGATCAAGAAAAATTTACATTTTATTTAAACAAATTAGAAAAGAGTACAAAATTTTTGTTGTTATAAGGATTTGTTAGCATGGAGTTTTTATCATAGAACTTGATTTATTTTAATTTCAAGTTGAATAAGTTTCACACAAAATTAGAACAAAATATCTTTAGCAAAAGGTAATAAGCAGAATTTTGGATCATTATTTTAAATTATATTAAAATGCGCATAATAATCATTAGGATATATAGATTTCTATCAAATTTATAGGAAATAAATAGATAAATTAATTAATAGCATTTTAAAGCGAATCCAGGCGAAATAAATGGCGTCTTTCTGGGCCTTTTTAGTCTCCATTCTTATTTCTTAAATAAAAACTTTGAATTTATAATTTAAGATTTAAAATTTTTAATTGTTTTGACTTAATCAATTCGACAGCATATTAAA
This sequence comes from Brachionus koreanus, assembly GCA_016987375.1. Taxonomy (NCBI): domain Eukaryota; kingdom Metazoa; phylum Rotifera; class Eurotatoria; order Ploima; family Brachionidae; genus Brachionus; species Brachionus koreanus. Next base: position 1,872,934 of record PJRA01000508.1, read on the forward strand.
TTTATGCTTAAAAAACCATCTCAATTAGGCTTGAATAAAACAAAAACAAGCAAACAATATTTCTAAAGAAATATTTGCTCGTATAAATATTCTTATAAGACAATTTCGCCTTATGACTTTATATAATCTTAGTTTATTTATTCAGTGGAAAAAAAATTTAAGTTTGCAATTAAAGCAAAAAATTGTTTAATTGAGTACAAATAAGGATTCTTAAAATTATAGTCATTTTTAATGAATAAATCAGTTTTATTTAAGTTTTCTTAATAATAAATTTTAATAAAATGGTTAGGTAATAAAAAACTAAAAGCTTGATTTAGCTGAAAATTGGTTTTGAATTTCCCGAATAACCGATTCTTTTCTTAAATTAAAAGTGTTTTACCAGGCAAATTTAAATTAAATGTTTTTAAATGCTAAAAATATTTGTTTTTCTTCTAGTATTTAAAGATTTTTATTTTATATTTGGATATTTTTTGTTGCCACAAAGCCTACCATAATTTAGGTAATGGTGCATGAGTATTTCGACGGATCAATAAGCTAGTCCCATTTTCTAGTCTAAATTTTCTAAGTCATTTAAAAATATGATATTTTTTACGACGCTGATACAATAAATCTACGACTTTATTTTGTCCAAAAATGCTGATTACTTTAAGTACAAAATATTAATTAAAAATAATTTTGTTCTCAAACAGTATTGTTTTTGTGTTGTTGATTTTGAATTGAGAGGAACCTGTAGTTTATCTGCTTTTCTCCAGTGAAGAATCTAGTTTCTTTTATTTTCTTAGCTCAGGTAATCAAAGTATCTGAGAAGGCTTTGCTTCTCTAAAGTTATTTTTTTGCTAAAACTCGAAGCTTTAATTATGATTTTGATTGCATTTTCAAAAAATAAAAAAAAAAAAAGATTGACAATATTTGATGATAATCACTTTTGTTCTTTTCATTTTATAGCCATAATTAACTTTTTTAAATTCTAAATGGGTTCTTAGGTAAATTTGGGCTAATATTAAGAAATTTTGTTGGAACAATAAAATATTAATCAACAAAACGCTGTTTTTCTTTCTTTTAATTTCATAAAATTAGACAAATTTTACTTTTTTTCGAAGCGAAAAAGTACGGTTTCATGTATATCGTTCTAAATTTTATTTTTTTTTTAGGAAAATTTAAAAATATTCCAAGTTTAAGATTTACTAAAAAATAGCGAAGCCAAAGATTACTTTTTCATAAACTTGAACCAAGTAGATATTATTCTACAATTTTAAAATTAATTAAATTTTTTTTTTTAAATTAAACTTTTTTATTTGTTAATAAAAAGAAAAAGAAAAGCACCGTTTATAATACAAGGTAGGTTTTTCGTTTTAGCTAAACAGATAAAAGTTTATTAAGTTTGCGGGCCGAATAATTTCAAAGAGTCGACCTGCTTAGCTGAAATTGTTCGAGACTTGATTTAATTTCGATGAAAAAAATATTCATTTCAAATTTTGGATTTGTTTGGTTTTTTATTTTTATTCTCAAAAAGGATAAACAAATTTAATTAATTATTTTCTCAAGTTTAAAAGTAATCCCAGTTTAAAAACACGTCGTTTAATTAGTTCAACTAAATTTTACTGTTATGATTGCTTGAAACTATTTAAGCTAAGCATGTAATAATAACATTTTCTCGTTCTGAATTTATTAGCTATTTTTAGTTAGGAAATTATTCATTTAAATTTACAGGAATAAATTAAAATGAAATTTGACGTCTAATTTAAGAAAATATTTATTAAAAAAAAACACTTGAAAATAAAACCAAAGCTGAGCGAAGATTTGAGCTAACAAAAAATTAATATTTGACAATATACACATAACATTAATTAAATTTTTAATCCAATAATTTTTTAATTAAATTCAGTATTTAAATTTTTAAAATAAAGTAATTGAAATATTTAGCTTTTTTCTTAATTAAAATTAAAATTCACTAAGAAAAATGTTCTGGATATAACAATAATTAATATGGTACATATTACCAATTTATCACTCGTGTTAAAAATAAAAAATATCTGCCTGCTTAAGATTATTTTTTCTTTTTTTTTCTATTCTCATTTAACAAATTTGTTTAATTCAATTCTTAATTTTAGAATTAAAATTTTATTTGAGAAAATATTTTTTATTGTTAAAATCGGGCTCAAATCTGCATAATTTTAATATTCGTGTTTAATCGTTTATATCATTGTCTTGATGAATTTTAGACCTTTTTTTTCTCTAATTCTAAATTATTTTTTAATGTCGTTAATATTTAAACGTTTTTAGAATTTTGGCAAAAAATTTTAATTAAAATAAAATATTTTCAAATTATATAAATATTGTGTTACTTTTTTTTTCCATTTCGTTCCCTCCGTATTCTTTGGCTCACCTTTAAAATTCTCATTTAAACACAAAAGCAAATTTTAAAATTAAATTTGGGTTTTGTTTCAAATTTATTAAAAAATGATGAGCATAAAAGAAAATATGCAAGTTTTAATTAATTAGTGAAATAAAACTCAAATAGTCCATCGTTATTTGATATCTTTATTTCTAACTTTCTCTCCTGGTCTTAAATATTCACTTGATTTAATTGATTATTAAGTTAATAATATAAATATTTTTTTTGAGCAAGTTGAGTTGATATTTTTAGTAAGCAGTTTTACTTTATAATTCATCTAAAATCATATTTTCCTTAATGCAGTTTCCTTTTCAAAAAACTAATCTTCGGGGAAAGATGGATTCACTAGACGTAATTTATTCAAATTTCTCATCGAGTTCACTTTTAAATCCTTTTCAAAAAATAAAACTTGTACTTAAAAAGATCTTTTTTTTTGAAAACAAAGAAAAATTCCAACTTTTTTTTTTATAAAGACAGCAATTTAATCCAATCAAACCGGTTAAGAATTAATTTGAAGTCAGAAAACATAATTATCAACGTAAGAAACTGGATTTTATACTAACATTATTCTAAGCTTTCTTAAATTATAAAATTTAAATAAATATTAAATTATTTATAAAAAAAAGAAATTAATTTATTAAAAAGGCTGTTTTAAATTGGTTTAACTTAGATAAAAACAAACGATTTAAATCTTTTTCAATGCACATAGCTCAGCAATCGTAAGTATTATTTTATCATCAAATTTTAAACAAATTTAATTATTAAATACAAATTTTCAATTTTGGAATAATTTTGCTTTTGAATCAATTTTGAATTTTTAGCTTTCAATCAGTAAATAAAGATGTTTTTTTTTTCTACAAAATTTGTATTTAAATTCTGATTTCATTTGATTCGTGGATGATCTTAATTTTAAGTTTTCTTATTAATATTTAGCTAAAAAATTATGACGAAAACTTAAAAATAAAATTTAATTAAAAATCACGTATTAAATTTTAAAAGTCAACTCTTTATTTCAAAAATTACTCTACCTAATACGTGAATAAATCTAAATTCATTTTTTAATTTATCACTATTTTTAATCAAAGATTTAATTGAATTTTCAATCTTTGTTTCATCGAGTATTATTTTCCTATATGATATTAGCTTACTAAATACACACACACAAATACTCTCTTTTAAAATTCTGCTAGATTGCATCAAATTTTTATTATATAAAATTTTTGAAATAAATCTGAATGTATGCATTCTAATCGGTCAGTGAATGGCCGAAGGCAGCAGTCGATTTCGATCAGATTAATCGACAGGGTGTTTGTCTATAATTAAGTCTTTAATATTGTCAAGACCTTGTTAAACATCGTCATAATTAGTTGGAAATTTAACTTGTTTAAATGAATTTAAATTTTACAATTAGGATGAGTTTAATACTCTAAATCTTAAAAAACAAATAAAATTGACATATTTTCCCTGAAGAGTATGTAGTTATCTAAGTTTTGTAAATTTAATACGAGCATAAACTATTTTAACTATGTTGACTTGAAAAAAAAAATTCAAATTTCAAGTTTTGAGAAATAATCTTAAATCAAACTTATTTTTTAATTAAATCATAAAATATGATTATTAATTGTGAAAACAACTTTTTTTTTCTTTCTTTATTTTGGGTGAGAATTAGAGATTCAAATCAAGAAAAAAAAAATAATTTGAGACACTAATTTTTTATTTTTTTTTATCAAAAAATTTATGTACGCCAAATTGTACCAATTTTCTTAACTTGCAACATATTATTTGATAAATTCAAGCATTGATTCTAATTTAAATAGTTTAATTGATATACATAACCATATCTGACGTTGCATCTTTTTTTCTTAGATTCAACGCCTTGTATTTAATTAATTCTTTAAATCAATTATTAGTATTTAAATTTAATAAATTTAAAATTAGAGCGTCTCTTTAGAATTTCTCAAAAAAGATATTTAAATTCAATAAAAACAAGTGTTTTCAAATTTAAATTTTTAAGTTATTTTGCTGAAATAATAATTCATATAGTAGACAAGCTAATGTGTCACGAAGATTAGATTAGGTCCAAGCTAGCTTTGTTGGTTAAATTAGCCATCTTTTAAATTTTTAACTTGGATTATTAGAAGCATATGATTCAATTTTTGTCTAAGCATTCCAGGCCAGCGTTTGATAAACTAAATAGATATCAGCAAGCTGAATTTGCTAATATCGGGTTCAAAAATCACAGAACATTATACACTTAATTTTTGCATTTAATTTAAAATGAACATAATCTAGTATTTAGACTTGGTGCTGGCACTAAATTAAACGAGACGACTTATGCTTAATTCGAGAAATGTTAAGACAAGTTGAAAAGATCTAAGATTTTTTTCTTGGACTAATTAAAATGTTCAATCTTATTTAGACCAGAATTAAATTTTTTTATATTTGCTTTATGAAAAGAAAGTAATTACAATTTAGATTGACTATTTATTTGTAATTATGTGTTTTAGAAGCAAAACAAATGAAAATTAAGACTAAATTTTCTGTTAATCTTTGAAAAAACTTAATAAAAGTATAATTAGAGCTAAAGAAAGTTGAGAGTCTAGGTAGAGGTGAATTAAATAGGCTACAGAATAGAGCACTATTCGAAATTAAGAAAAAAATCCGACCTAATCTATTAATTATAAAATCAAATTATGTAAGTTAACGAGCAATTTTTTTTAAGATAAATTTTCTTTCATTTTTTTTAATTTCAAATTTAGGACACTTGAAATTTGAATCTTTTTACTCATTCGGTCATTTCTCTTTAAAAAAGTTTTAGATTATTATTAAGCTATGTAAATTTGAAAAAAAAAATAATCAACTAAATAAACAAAAATAGATTCTAAGTCTCTTTCTCTCTCTCTCTCTCTGTGAATTGCTTAAATTGTTTAAAATACAATTTTAAATTAGAGAATAATTAAATTTCGTTTGCGTTCAATTCAAATGACAGAAATTTCGCATCTAAAACTCTGCTATTAATTATTGTCAGAAGGCAAAGCTTAGTAAAATAAAATAGAAAAGACTTATAGAAAAATAAAAATAAAAAATTAATGTTTAATTGGAGTGAATGAATAACCTATAGGATTATTTAAATATTGCTTTAGAAATTAATTTTATTCTTCTAATTATTTTAAATTAAATTTTTTGTTTATTTTTATTTTTCGATTTTTTTCATTTTTTTTTTCTATTTGTTTAAATTTTAATTAAATTTTTAAAGCAGTCTGAGTAAATTGTGAGTGTATTAATTTGATTAACATTTTTTAAGAATGCCAATTTTGCAGACAAGTCATAAAACACTGATTTAAATTTTAGCTTTATATTAAAGGAAATCAGAGCTAGCAAATTCTTAACAAAAATCAGCGTCCACAAATTTAAATTCTTAAGATGTTAAAGATAAGATGTAAGCCTTTTTATCAGAATAAAAAGGTTTCAAGGTATTTTAGCATTGAATTCATTCATCATTCTTGATCTCGAGTCTTTTGTTCTAAAAATTCCCTTCGTTTAATTTAAAGCAAATGTGTTTGCACTATCTTATTCATTATTTGATAATGTTCTATAACCGTTCTACTAAATTTCCGTTCCATTAGATGATCAAGTACAAACAGAAAAAAGAAATCGTGAAATGAATTTTTATTTAATTGAGGAAAGCCTTCGAGCGGCATATTTGCGTTTCACATGATTTTAAATTTTGAGTTTTTTTATTTTATTTATTAAAATTCAAAAGTCATTGAATAATTTGAATATAGTTTAAAAAAAGTTTTAAAGCCTCTTATGTTTAAGTTTTTAGTGGAATTTCAAAGGCTTTTGTCTTTTTTTTTTTAATTAAATTAGAAAAAAAAAACAATTAAAAACAATGAGCATAAGAGCTTGAGTTTATTATTAATTGTGTATTTACATAATATTCAGTTATTGAATTTTTAAATAGCTGCAAATAAAGTGAAAAAGAAAAAATTATAAAAAATCTAAATGGAAGCTTTAGAGTTATATCAATCAAAAGTTTGGTTAATTTTTAATTTTTTTTTTTTGTTAAGAACTTTAATTTAACAAAAACAAAAATATTTTTTGTCGAACTCAATTAAAATTTTAGAATAATTGAAATTCCTTGCTGAAATTCTGAAATCACTGGATTTAATTTAAAATCTGGGTTAAATTGCATAAAAGATTTCTATTTTAAATATTTTAAACCCTTCCCCGCAATGACTTACGGTTCTAATAATAAAACTGGAGACTCGATCTTATGCAATATTCCCTCAATAGCATGAATGAGCATTGCCAAGAGTACGATAAAGCCAGCCAGAGCTATTATCTAAAAATAACTGATCTCTCTTAGACTCTTATCGCATATGAATGAATAAAAATTTTTTTAAAGCTAAGTAATTTTTTTTCTTAATTATAAAAGATAATTAAATTTTAGACCTAAAAAAAAATCTAGGATTGAAATTTTCATCTAAATTTGCACGCTTCTAATTGAATTATTTAACGAATAAGACAATTATGACATGGAATTAAGGTCTTTGTAATTTAATTAAAATAACTTGATAAAATATATTTCAGTTTATTCTAATTTATTGAACACAAATGAGAAAATTATAGAAAAATTATTGACATTATCAATTTTTTTTAGATTTTGAAAAATTTTGTTTTTTTTTTTTTTAATTTAAATGCTGCACTATGAATTTAAACGATGATTTAATACGACATGAGTTAAGAAATTTCGTAAAACATAACATGACTCGATCTAGATCCCAGTCGACCGATTCTATAAACGAATCAGTCAAATCGACTATAAATGAGACCAAACAGAGCCTTTATATCGATGAAATTTTGCAAGATGACATAGGACATGGCTTTTTTTGTCTCTCTTGTTGTTTTAAATTCGACGATACAGCCGATTTTCTCAAACATCTCAGCCAACATCATTCAAGCCAAATAAAACTGACATATTGTCAAGAAAAGTTCTTCAAACAGAGCTCTTTGGACAATCGTTTTCTATCTTTTTCAATTGATTCAAAAATTAAAGCAAAATTTTTGCGAAAGTACTCTCATGATTTGATTGTTTTGAATGAAGAAACAGCAGTGTTGCTGGATGAATTAAACAAAGAAGAAAATGAAGATGAATATTACAGCGATACAAGCGATAAAGAACTATCAGTCCATGATGAGAACAATTTTTACGATTTGAGACCAAAATTGTCCTTGCTTTTTGTGGACTATTCGATTGTTAAACCTGGTCGAATTTTTTCCTATTTAAAAGAACTATTTGCCAAAAGTTATCCGTTATTCAAAAGTAATGGTAATGATGCAAGAAAAGAAATTTCGATTTCTGATGAAATGATGCAGATAAAAGAGTCTAATGAAAATAAATTTCCAAGAAAAACATCTGGTCAGGTTTTTCACTCTAGAAACGCCTGCAAAAAACTCAAATGTCCTAAATGCAATTGGCATTATAAATATAGGGAAACATTGGACATACATATGAGAGAAAAGCACTCGACTGACTTGTCACAGACAATGTCACAACAGTGCATCTACTGCATTGAAAATATTCAGCACCCAAGATTGGGAAGGGGCGAACAATACAAATGCGGATACAAACCATACAGATGTGACATATGTGACTATTCGACCACAACAAAGGGAAATTTAAGCATTCATATGCAGTCCGATAAGCATATAAACAATTTAAAAGAGATTGCATCCAAACCACAGGAGAAAATCGAGACCAAAGAAATTGAGTCTAATGATTCTATTGATTCAAATAGAAAGCTTTTAAACAAAAAGTATATGAATTCAAAAATAATGACCGGCAATTTACCACAAGGTTTGTATTTTTATAATTTAGAAATTTTTTTTTTTCATATTACAAGAAATGTTTTTATTTGTTGAACAAAAAAAATTGATTTAAAATTAAGATATTTTAAACATTTTTAAAGGTTCAATTCGGCGACAAATTAGTAAAAATTTGCTTAGAGAAAATTCTACATTTAAATTAAAATCGTCATTTTTATTAATTTATTTGAATAGAAATAGGTTTAAATCAATTAGAAAATATTCTTGGGCTAATATTTGCCAGTTTGATCTAGGCGTTATTTTATATATAAAATGGCTTAAATCTGCTTTGAAATTAAAATACAGAAATTTAGATCCTTCTAGTTTAATTCTTAAGTGTAAATTGTGCAAGTTTAGCTTTCACATCTTTAACATTAAGTCGATTTATGGCCATTTTAAACATTATAGAAGACATAGAAGAAAAATAAATAAACTATTATCAAGAGTTGATTTCAACTATACATACTTTGTTAATTTACTTAAATTTATTGTTGGATTTTATGTAATAAAATTTAAAGATGACGATTTTATTTATAAACTACAAATTAGTAGAAATTATTTTGGAAGTAATTTCTTATTTTTTTTCTATTTGTGTTGTTCTGTGTAAAATTTTGAATGTTGTGTCTTAATCTTTTATTTTTGTTGTTAATTTAAAAGCTTTTTTTGGCTTAGTATCCCAAGCTTTTTGTCATAAACTTAGATAAACTTTTTCAATAGATAGAGAGTGATTTTTTTGATAAATCCTATTTGAATAATTTTAAAAAAATTTCGAAAAATGTATTTAATTCAATAGTCACTATGTGTGTTAAATTAAGAGAATAATAAAGACTCGAAAAAGAAGATTATAAAAAGGAACCTGATTTTGAAAAATAGCATGAAACAAAACTATGTTAGATCATATTTAGTTTTAGCTTAGCATAATTAAATTAAAGTTTAATAATGTTGATTTGAATCATTGCGATTTAAAATTGGTTCCTGGAGTCTATTTCATTATTTGACAGTATCTAATTAATTTCTTTTTTCGAAATTAATTTGAGATGATTTTAATTAGATTTTTGAAATTCGTCTCTATTAATTTTTCCAATATATTGTTCAGTAGAATCACAATTCTCCACTTGTTTTTTGATCTCTTATTTTGAACAATTTAAAATATTTCAAATCCATTCTAATCATCATTCACCTTAATTAAATATACATCAAAATGAAAAAGGAATATCGACTAATTATTTTAATGAAAATATCGTAATATAAAATTTTTATAATAATGATAATGTTGGGAGAGAAAATAAAAGAAATAAAGAAACCGAATTAATTTAATATTTAATTTATTGATTAGAAATTTTCAAAATTTAATTTAATGGAATTTCTTAGATAAAATAAAGAAACGAATTAGCTGATGCTTGAATTAAAACTCTATTTATATTATTTTCGATATTTTTTTTGGATTATTTTTTTTCTATATTAGAATTATAGTCATTATGTTATTTATTTTAGTAAAATCCTATTCATTTTCTTAAAAGGATGATTATTTAATAAATAGTTTATAAATCAAAAGAAATAAAAAACATTAAAAAATACAGTGGTTAAAATATTTTATTTTCAAACATTTTATTTTAATAAATTTTGATTTGATTTTTTTGGGATACGGATAGCTTAAAATAAATTCTCTTTAAATATCAATGTATTATATTTTTCCTTGAAAAAAAAATTGAATTAAGCTTACTATTTTAACACGTTTTTAACTAGCAAAATTTTAGCTTTTTTAATCAAAAATTTTACAGATTATTATAACGGTTAAAAAACTCAAATATTTAAATTTAATTTAATTTTGCTTGTATTTAGAGGTGTTGGATGACTTAAACTAGTCTTTAGAATTCATTTAATCAATTGATATATTCAAATTTTGCGTGTTTAAATTTCTAGAATTACCAGTATATTTTTCTTTTCATTATCATAAAAATTTTTAAATCAAGAGCATTATTCTTTTGAATTTGAAATTCACTCTTGATTCCATTTAATTTTTTTTATTTTCAACTTATAAATTATAAATAAATAAAAAATAAAGAAGCTATTTATTATTAAACTAAATGAGATTTTAATTATCGCACAAATGATAAATATTTCATTTTCATATATCTTGGTTAATTTCTCTAAAATTTTCTCTCGTACACCTTTAAGAGATCTAATTAACTAGATTTTCTAAATTATTAATGTTGTCTATAGGTGTCGTTATATGTATTTTTCATATTTTCAGCATATGAATTTTCTTCTCTCAGTTTCATTTAATCTAAATAATCAATTAATTAAATTGAATTGAATTTTTCTCAAAAAAAAAAAGATCACAGCAATAATTCATTAACAACGACAAGCAATAAATCGAAATCAATTTCGCCTCAAACTGAGATCGATATTTCACTATTGTGTCCTTTGTGCCACATCGGCTTTAATCAACAGGTTTTTTCACTCCCTACCTCCATTCTAATTTTTCCTTATTTGATCTTATTTTAGATTTTGCTTGAGAGACATTTAAAAGAATCTCATTGTGTTTCAAATGAAGATACAATAAAAAATTTGGTTAAAACTGCCCGTAAGAGTGAACAAACTAAAGCCATGAAAACCAGCAGCGATGATGAGTTTGTAGATAGAAATCAAGAGAATGGTAAGTTTTGGGCTTTTTTTCTTTGTTCAATAAGTCTTTATGTTTCATTAAGCAAATAATAAGTATTAACAGTGAATTCCTAAAATTACTCTTGAGAAGTTAAAAATCAATCAACTTGGATTTTTTTATTTTAGAGGCGAATTAAATTGTTTAAATTTTTGCTTTCATAAACTGTCATGCAAATATTAAATTTTAAAATAAAAATAAAATTGTTATTTAATGAAAAATAAAAAAATTTTTCAGCTAAAATAATTTAAACATAAGTTAAAATTAAAATTACTTTCGAATATTTTTTTTTCATGTTGTCAAATGCTTAATATTAATTTTGAATTTATGTTTTATCACTTATATAATTTTTATTCTAGACGATTACTTGAAACAAATTTTCTTTAGATTTAAATTAATCTCAATTTTACAACAAAAAAAAAACTAATAATTAACTATAAATAAAAAAAAAAAGAGTATCTAATTTGAAGATTCTTAATGACAAGCTATTTGTGCTAGTTCTAAGGTAGTTCTTGTCATAATTACCATAATTAAAGGTGTAATTTGTCTTAAAATTTTTTTTAATCGAAGATATACTAATTTGAAATTTAAACAAAATAAAAAAAAAAACAATAAACTTAGATATTTTGAAAAAGAATAAAAACAAGTATATTAGGTTTAGATTCGATCAAATATTTGCATCTTAAGAAACAAATTTTACAAAATAGTTTAAATTCGACACGCATCATTAAACCATTTTCTTCTAATAATCATTATTTGGCTAACTAACTTATTAATTAATTATATATGTTGACTAGAATGCAAATAAAAATGAGAACTAAAAAATAAATTAAGAAATTAAGAAAGCATATTTTAAATTGTCGCTGTTCTTTTTTTTTTGTTAGTGATAAATTACAATTGCATTTTAACAACTAAAAAATATTTATATTATTATTAAATATCGATTTAAAAAAATGATAAATTTCTTTTTGTGTGATACAATTTGTCTAGGAGCTGACTTGACTATGTAACAGTAACAGTCATTATTAGTCATTCGTCATTTTTTTCTTTTTACAGCAAAAAAAAAAAACAAAGGAAATTTGACGAATTAATCAAACCTTGTAATTAAATTATTTTATTCTTTTTATGTTGTTTAATTGTTTCAAAATCGATTTTTTTTCAGTTTATCTCGAATTTCAAATCTCAATCTTTGAAATATTTCAATTAAATTTAATTAATTTATTATTTCAGGCAGGCATATTTGACTATATGTTTTCGACTCACCTGTTGTTTCATTTACAAGATTTTTGTCTATTTACTTAATTAATCTTGAAATATTTGAAGAAATATTTCGCGAATTTCTTAATTAAACTCTTTCTTGAGAACTTGTTTTTCTTACCGTAGCTGAATTTTTGGAATAATATCAATAGTTATAATTTTAAATTTCAATCTTAAATAGAATATCTTGTTAATTAAAGATTTAAGCGATTATGTTTAACTTTTCGATCAAAAATTCAAGAATTTGTGCCAAGCAATAATGTTATTCTAAACAATCCTAGTTATGTTATGTTGAATAATAAATAAAATAAATTCAATCAGACTTAAATTCCTTATTATTCCTTGAAAGTATGGAGCGACATCTTGTTGTTACATTAAAACGGTTAAATTTTATTTTAGTTTTTTTTGCAAATATTTTATGAACAATTTCCTTTTTGAGAGCTAAATTAAAAAATAATTTCTACTTAAATCGAAACAGATTTAAATAAACACTAATTTTTTTCTTCAAAGTATCTGAAATTTCCAATATGTCATTTTTCCAATGCAGCAAGTCCACATGATAATTTTCCAAAAAAAAAAGTTGATTAGCTAGATATTCCAGGGTTTAGGTGAATATAAAAGTTTATTTTTAATCATGATTTTTGGCTTACGTTTGTTTAAAATTCGATTAAGTAAAATTCATTTTTAATCAAACGAAAACAACTCTTTCTTTTGCTAGTTCAAAGCCTTTTGTGTTCACAAATTATTAAAAATCTTAAATCAATTGGAAAAAAATGATGAATTAATTGAATTTGTTTCAACTTTTATTTTTTTTTGTAGTGTTAATTAAATTGAGTTTAAATTAATTTAAATTTCCTCCTATTCTTTGTTCTCTCCATGTTTGAATTCACTTTTTATTTTTATTTTAGTAAAATTCTATTGAATTGAAACAATTTTAATATAAATATATCATCATTAACGCCGACGTCAAATAGAAAAAATAAAATTGTTTCTCTGTTATTCTTTTTTTCAAAAATGCGAAAGTAAATAAACTTTTTAAATTAAATTAATTTCGCAAGCCTAGATTCAATTTTTCGATTAGTGAAAATTAATTTAAAAAAGGTTTCATTTTAGTTACAATTTTTTACTAATGTAGATTGAGCGAATTTTAACAACCCACATGAACTAAACATTAAAATAATAGACTTGTTATAATACAAAAATAAATAAAAATTAAGAAAAAATCTATTATGCCCGAGCTTAAGTATATTTTCAAAAAAAGACATGAAACTTGTCACATTTTCATAAAAAAGAATTAATTTTTTTAATAAACGTCTTAATCTAATTTATTAATGTGAATTTTTTTTATTTAAAAAATGAAACAATTCATTTAGTTAAACAGTCGAAAACCAAAGTTTTTAATACCCATCATAGACATTAAATCATATACGTAGGTAAGAATAATAAAAAATGAAAAATAAATAATTGCTGAAGTAAAGTGTTATGTGTCTGCAAGCCTTAGAATAAAGAAACAATTATTAAAAATAAATTTAAATGACACTTTTTAAAATAAAAGAAGAGAGAAGCAATATTTGAAAATTAATTATCGTGTTCTTTAATTTTCATTTTTTTATTAAATTATTGATTTTAAAAATTTTAAAGTGGATTTTAGAATTTAATAGTTTTGTTTTGGCTGATGTAAGCATAAAATATAAAATTTTGAGTAAAATTATAAAAACACAATTATTAGAAAATATTGATTTGTTAAATTTAATTAAAATAAAAGAATAAGAATATGAATTTTATAAATAAAATATCATTAATAATTTAACTGAAATTATTCGTATCTAAATGAATTGATCACTGGCTTTTTTTATCATAGAAATATAAGCTTTTTAATATCATTTATTTTTATATTACTATTTTTCAACTTTAAAATTTCTAAAAATTTTTTAAAATGAACAAAGTACATTTGACTGAAAGGCAGAACTAAATTCAATTCCAAACTGGCAGGATTTATAACTCAAACTATATTTTTAATAATAAATAAATGAATTGATAAATCTTAAAACGATTTTTTAAATTTAACCTCTAATTCTTTTTTTTTTTTAATATTTGTTAGTTCATTTTGAAGATTTTACAATTTAATCAGTTGATAAAATTTTTTTCTAAATACATAGTTTGAAAATATTCATTAATTAATTTATGTTATGTTGAACCGAAATTACTAAAGCTTTTATTTTTCCCAATTAGTCTAATATAGATAGCGTATTTTTTGTTAAAAAAATGTTCTAATAAATGTAAAAACTTATTAAATTTATTTTACAATAATCAAATTTTTTTTTAAATACGAATTTCAAAAATAAACAAACGATATACTCAAGTATTTTCACAATTTATTGATAAATAAACATTTTTTCCAATTTAAATTAATTTTATTTAATTGTGTTCAATGATAATTTAAATACTAAATATAACTAAAAGCCAAGTTTTATTAGTTTAAATTTTTTTCAATCAAATCATAAAAAACAAATTGATTTTAGATTAATCTGATTTAAAATTTATTATATTTTGTTGTGATTCATGGGTTTGGGTTACCTTCATTGTTTTGTGCTTCATTATTTAAAATATTTGCCTTCAATGCTTGATGATAATTAACTATTTTAAAAATGACAACATTGTAATCAAGTAACTAAGCCATTTTGAAAAAAAAATCCAATATTTTAAAATACGGAAAACACTAAATTTACAAAATTAAAGAATTAGTAAACTGAGGGTTTTATTCGTGCTCTTTTATTTAAAACAAAATAAAACAAGAGAAATAAACGAGTTTAAGATCTTAAATAATTATTGAGAGCACAATAAAAACAACAACAAATCGAGCAAATTAAGTTGCCGAAACAAAAACTAAAATCAAAACGAGCAAATATTCTTAAATGAAGATCGTAATTAGTCGAGATTTAACTTTAAATGAATGCAAATTAAGTTGAAGAGACATTTTGTTGTTATTATTATTGTTATTATTGTTAGATGTGTTCTTAAAGCCCGCTTCTTTTTCTATTTATAATTATTGAATTAAAGCTGAAAATCGATTCGACTGCCAATGCTAATCAAGTTCAAATCGCAGTCAATCGAATTAATTTTCTTCTATCTTTATTCGATTTAATTGCATCACATACACACACAAAGAATAGACTTTTCATTTCATTATTTCCATTTAAAAGCTTAATTATTTGGTGTTGTTAAAGTTTTAATTGTTTCTACTTTTTTTTTAAAAAGGAAAAAATTGCAATTTATTTTTATTTATTTATTTCATTTAATTGAGAAAGAAAAGAGAATAAAAAAAAAGCAAACTAAAAATAAATAATTATTTCAATTATTTAAGAAAAACGATTATGCAGATTAAGCTTCTGATGAAGATGAAAACTCGCTCATTTTAGCTTATTAAAATTAATTTCAAACAAGAATATTAACTTGTTAATTAGTTTTAATGGCTTTGACGTTTCTCCAACAACCAAGTCCTAGTTTATGTTAGACACAAATATTTTTTTAACTTTTAAAAAAAGTCACATACATACACACATACACAATAAAAAAAAAATCGCATCTTATTTGTTTAGAGATTCGCATCTAAAATCATGTGCTCGCCGAGAAAGGTAACTCAGGTCCGGAAAATAGAGAGAGAGCGAACCGACGTGTTAAGTCGTGTTCGAATTTAAAATGTTTCTTAAGCTATAATTAAAAAAAAAAGGCAAGGGAAAATTATGAGTATGTGCTGAAGTCTTGCAAGTGTCAATTAATGACGAGAAAAAAACTAATAAAAGTTTTAGCTAAATTGATGTTCATATTTTTGGTTTTGTATTTGGCATTAATTAAATTATAATGAAGCATTAAAATACTCAAATATAGATTTTTTAATATAGTTCGACTCTAAGAAGAATTTTTTTATTTCAAGTCTTCTAAGACCTAAGTTGATTAATTTGTTAATTAAAGCCGACTCAAAAAATAAAAAGAACTCCGTTTTACTTATTTCACTATATAAGCTTATAGTTGTCTCGCAGTGCACAATTTGAGTTTAAGCGATAGATCAATTACAATTAAGTTGCTTTTAAAATTTAATTTTCTTTCTCATTTTCTTCTCTAGACTTGTTTTATTCCGCATTGACTATTCGTTCTTATTTAAAATCGATATTTATTATTTCTATAATCAAGACTAGCTCGGCATGAGCATTCAGCTTTAATAAATAAATTAAATTTTTATCAATTTACTAATTTCCAAATATGTTTCATCCTCAATTGAGTAATTTCTTAGATTTAATTTAAACAGTTTAAGTTCAATGACCCACAGGTCGAGTTTGCCTTGAAATTTAGGACTAGAAAAATTAGCTCTAATTTATAGCATGGCAAATTTCAAGAGTAATTAAATAATGATTTTAATTGTGAGCATAAAATATTTATCGATTACTGAGTAGAACAAAATCGTTTTAGAATTATCTGTTGTAGCGATAAATAGTAATTAATTCGAGGAAATTTTAGTCGATTAATTACTATCAAGTAAAAGCTCATATCAAAAAAAATATATAAAAAAATAAAAGAAGAAAAAAATTGGGTGCTAAGTATACTTAATTATAGATAAGGAAAATGGCTGTAAAATTATCAATACAAATTAATAACCCAGGTCAGATTAGGGGCTTGAGCTAAATTTATTAAATATCAATCAATTGGAATATTTTGATTACGAGAAAAAAGAGATTAATTGCAATGGGTTTATTTACAATAGTTTAATACTTTACGAATATTCATTCAATATGTTTTGACATGAGCACAAAATTTGAAATTAATTAATTAATTTTTTTTGGCAAGATAAGAACGAATTGTTGTTAATAGATAAAAAAAATAAAAATAAAAAAAAAATGAAGAAAATGAGAAAGAGATCAAGCTAGAGAAGCAATTATTCGATAAACTAAAGACTGTTCTCAATCATTAATAAAAAACGAATTAAGATAATATAGTTTAGATCAATAATTTATTCATCTAATTAAATTAATGATTTTTTGCGTTGACTGTTGTTGTTATTATTGTTGTTGTTCTTGTTCTTGTTGTTGCAATTTCTATTATTTGAAATTAAAAATTGAAATACGAAACACAAGCATAAGTTAATATATCAATTTTATATATCAGTATCTTAATTCAATGATCCATATATTAATTACTAAAATTAACTTTCGTTTTCTCCTTTATTTTTTAATTTCATATTTCTCTCATTTTTATTAGCTAATTAAGTTTTTTCTTTATTCTCTTTTTTTTTTTACGGTAAATTTAGTCCCAAAATTATGCCACTCGTAAGCAGCTTGTTCAATGCTTTCTTTCTTGCTCAATAAGCCCGCATGTCTTCATATAATTAAAATAGATTATCTTTTAATTGATCTTTTTCTATGAATTAAGAATGATGAGCTATTTTAATTAGAAATCGATATGACGATTAGACTTTTTAGCTATTTTTCATTTTCAAGTAAAACAGATTGAGAATTTAATTCATTTAAAAATAGGCTAGATGACCAGGTTTTGTTTTTTTTCAAAATGTCTAATTCAAATATCGGCAATCGAGTGAACAGCTATACAAGCCTAGTTAAAAGAATCACTTTTGTTTTTGAGAAGAAATTTTATCCTAAAAGAATAAAAAATGTCGCTACGACAAACAGAATATATTGATTATCTTTTAGATTAAGCAGGAGAGTTTAGATAGGTAGATAAAATTTTGACAGTGTTTTTATAACTGACATATTAAAATTTGTCACTGGAGATGGGTCATCTGTTATGTTTCTTGACTATCTGCAGAAGCTAATTAAAAACTTAACTCGATCAAATGCTATTAGGCTAATTAGGACTTAGGTACTAAAGAGGGGGACGTTGTTGGTCACAAAATTGACTTAGAGCAGCAGATTGTTGATTGTTCAAACAACGGTACAAGAAAAAGTTTCGAACCGAATTCGAGATAAGATAAAATTAATTAAAATTTTAGCTTCCTCAAAGCCTGCGTCTTAATTAAATTTTTAATATTTGTTATCTGTGAGAGCTAGTGAAAGCAAAAATGCTAACAGAACGATAGAGATTTTTAATCACATACAATGAGAGAAAAGAACGCAGCATTTAAATTCAGCATTAAGAAAAATAGAAAAAGAAATAGAAGACGAGTTTATTAAATAAAGAGAAAATTAATTAAATATTTCCGTACAATTTCAAATAATTAATTAATTTATGGAGTTATTTGAACGAACGAGAAACGATAAATTGAGGGAAAATTAAGACTTGAAAGAACAAGTAAACTTGCTTCGAATCGAACGTCTATTCGAACGATTCTTGATTTTATTAGTTTGTTTAGTTTATAAGACGTAGAGGTTTTTTTTTTAAAAAATGATATTTTTGGTTTTAATTAGATTTTTATTATTATATTTTACTAATGAAAAAAAGAATTTAGACTTTGTGTTGAACAAGATGAATTTGAATCAAACGATCAATTGATTCAAGAGAGAACGAACGAAAGGAACGAGAACGCAAATTAATTTTAATAAAATAAATAAAATTGATAGAAATCTTTAAGAAAAAAAACAAAACAAAATATTCCAATAAAAATTTAGAGATAGAAGTTTAAGTAAAGAAAAAAAACGATTTGTAATTTCGATGAATATCAAGAACTAGTTGAAGAAGGAGAAGAAAAAGTTATTTTTTATAATCTTTATTGAAATTTCTCGCGTTCCCTAATTTGTTTTTTATTAATTTTTTTTTTCATTTTGGATTTAACATAAGCTTTTAAATGAGTAAAAATTCTTGGAACTGTTAATAAAATTAGTTAAGATAAATCTTTTTTTTTTCTTTTTCTCTTCAAGCTTCAAAGATAAATTCAAAGGCATTCGAGGTTTAGACGAACACAATTTTTAGTTCAGATTTTTTTTTCAAATTAAGCTTTTAGTCTTGAATCAACAAAACTAACCACATCAGCCTATTCAAAAGCAGCATGCTTGACTAGTTCATTTTAGGTCAAAAAATTCAGGTGTTCGTGAGTCCAGCTTATTTTCTCCAACTAATCTGAAGTCAATCCAAGGAGACAGTTTATCTCTTAAGCCAAATCTAATCTCAGCTAAATTGAAAAGTTAAATGTTCTATCGATAAAGCTGATTGAGAACTATAGATGAGTTATACAATCAAATATTTATTGATTAAGCATTTTTTAAATTAAAATCTAAAGGTTTTATCAAACAAAAAACAAAAAGTTTAAATTGTAAATAAATTAACTTCTGTAATTGAAGACTAGAGCCGAAGGAAATCTCTAGCGTTCGTTTATTATTTTATTCATATTATATCTATTCTAGAAATAAAAAAACTCATCAAAGATACATATCATTTTGTTAGTTGTTGTTAATGTTGATATTGATAAGCTAGGATACGATTGTCGTAAACAAGACAAAATACTCTGTTATCTCGTTCTTGTCTATAACGTTCGTTAATTTGAAAAAAAAAATTTGTTTAACTTAAGTAAATAGTCTACCTGTCAAGATTAATCGTTGAAAAAATCAATAAAAAAATAAAAAAAAAATTAATTCTTAAAAAGATAATTTAAACACTTAATATCCGAAATTTCAATATATTTGATTGAATTTAATCTAAATTACATTTAATTTAATTTAATTTTATGATTAGCCAAAAAAATTGTTTTTTTTTTTTTTATTAAAACCTAAATAAATTGTTGTAAATAATATGAAAAAAAGAAAATAATTGAACACACAAAATAATAGCAATTCGAACTCCTTGAAGCGACAAGTATACCATAAGAAGTTAAATTAAAATAAATAAAAAAAATTAATTTAAATCATTTTAGAAACTCTTTAGTGTTCATATTTAATTTTTTTTTATTTTAAATAGTTTATTTTACAGAGTTTTCGGATATTAGTTAAATCGGTGTTTAACTTGAAAAGGCCAAGTCTCTAAATCCAAAAAATTACTTTTCTAAAATTGATTTAAACAAAATATTTTTCCTTTTTTTTTTAATTATTTATCTTATCTTAGAAAAAAAAACTAATGTCCATGATCAGCTCGTTTGTCATAAAGTATGAACGACTGAGTAGCATTCAACTATCAGCTCCTAAACAGTGTTGTTGAACGGTTAACTTGGATAATCAGATTATATAGCTAAAATTTTTAGTGCTTATGTCCACAATTTAAACTAAAATATCGAGAACATAAGCCAGCTTTTTTAGGACATAAACGAATTTTAATAATCCTCTCTATTTCATTCACAACTACTTGATCAAGTGATTAATTAATTTTTTTTTACTAATAAGATCGTGCTTTAAAATTTAATATCAAGAATTTTATGAGCTTAAAAATCTCAATATTAATCGGCAATAAACTGCTTGTTTATTGCGCAAGTCGATTTTAAATATTAAAAAATGCTATAAAAAATTTTTTAAATTTACTTCATATATCTGTAATTAAGATTAGAGTTTTTATTTTTATTAATTTTGATTAAAATTGGCTAAATTGGAGTGATTTGCAGCGACCTTTTTGAAAAAAAGCAAATATTTGTTAAGTAAATATTTAGCTGTGGCTAATAAATCGGTCGGTGCTCTTTAAGGAAGAGGTTAGGTGCTGGCTGAAGAGAACGAAGCGATGTTGGGCAAGTGTTGGAAGATTCACTACTAAAATTAGACACTTTATCGATAAACTAAATCAAGATAAGACTCTAGCTATTTAAGACACAAAAATTTAAACAATTTGAATTAATTTATTAATTTGCAAATTTAAAAAAATTTCAACAACAAAAAAACCAAAAAAACGACACTGCTCGATTCAATCATAATTTAGCTTTTTTAAAGTTAGTTTAATTTCAAAAATCGAATTTTAATGATAACTGTATATAAATTGCCATTAATAATTAAACTTGTCATTAATTTAGGTTAGTATTTTCTCCTATTAAATGAAATGAACAATTTTTATAATTTTTTATTTTTTTTTTTGCATCAAAATCAAATTTTAAAGATTAATTTATTTAAGATAAAGAAGTGTCTCTCATTTTTACCCTCGCGCTCTCTCTAATTTTCTTTCTCTCTCTCTCTTTCTCTCTCGCTTTTTCTCTCGCTCGCTCGCTTCTATTTCGCTTCATCTCAAAATATTTCAACAGTTGTTTGAATTCACTATATCAAACTGCACTTGATATTTTAATTATTTCAAATCGTTTAATTATTGACCCACTCTTTGTCCCAACTAAACAACAACGAGATACGATTAAAAATTTAATTAATTTATAAACCGTTCAACAACTAAAACACTAAATTTTTAATAGCTATTTTATTAGTTCTTCAACTCACGGATTTAAAGTCATAAAATTTTGATTGATTGATTTTTAATTTTGATCGTCCATGGTTAAGTGCTTCGTGTTAAAAATAAAATAGAATGAATGCTCATTTTTTTTCCTCAAACATAAGGACTTAAATATCGATTTATTTCTAGATAATAGAATTTTTTGCCTCTAATTTAAAAGTCTAAATTAAAATCTTTTTTTAAATAAAGACCTTAAAATGAACGTGGACAATCAAACCGACGCAGACTTGATCCTAGATAACCTAATTAATAAACATAACGATATTTTAGATACTTTACTAAGTAATTACTTGTTAAAAAACAGGCTAATTTACAATAATTTTCTGGCCAACCTAACCGGCATCAATCAGTCAGTGATAAGCGAAAATTTAGACACAACATTTGTACAATGTATCAATTGTAGCAACGCTAAATTTTCCAATTTAACCGATCTAAAAAAGCACTTAATTGATTCACACAATCAAGATTCAGTTCAACTGAGCAAATCATTAGTACAAAACTGCCTCAAACATTTCACAGCATCCAGACAAGACGAGCTGAAAAGTTTCTTAGCCTCGAACGCTTCCAATTTGAGTGACAATTCAATTGAGATCACAATATCTAGCCTAATACTGAACCGAATGAATAAAACATTTTCGTTGAATAAGCCAGCTGCTAACAAGCTTCCATTCTCAGCTGAGTCTCTGCTTAGCAACCAGCCGAAACAAGCACCACCGCAAACCGACAGTCAATTGCTTAGCTATTTAAAGTCGGCCCAAATGACCAGCGCGCAGCCGACCAACCCGTTGTTTAGTCAGTTTTTTTTGCCATTCATGTTCTCGCCGTCACCGATCGCGGCTGCTGCTGCCGTCGGCGTCACTTCACAGCCTGCACCTGTATCGCCCGACAATAACGACGACTCGCTCAAATCGGACAATCTTGACGAAAGCTTGGATGCTCAGAGCGCCGCCAATCGACGCCGTCGTACCCGCATTACCGAGGAACAACTCAAAATACTAAGGCAATACTTTGACATTAACAAATCGCCCACTGACGAACAAATAATTGACATTGCTCGTCAAACCCAACTGCAGGCCAAAGTAATAAAGCACTGGTTTCGCAATACATTGTTCAAAGAGCGTCAAAAAGACAAGGACTCGCCGTACAACTTCAACAATCCGCCTTTAACACAACTTAATCTAGAGGAGTATGAAAAAACTGGCAAAATAGTAGCCGAGCCTGCTCATTTGCTCGAGCCGACTAAATTCGAGGCCAAATCAGATGGTCTAAATGAATTGAACGAGTCAAGAGACGAGCTTAATCAACAGCAAAGCAGTGAACATTTGGATGTAGACGAAAACGATGAGCAAAATTTAAGCAGTTCGAGATGTAGCTCGGTGGGCATGAAAAATCGACCCAATCGCACTAAATTCACTGAGGCACAAATAAAAGCGCTTAATGTTGCTTTCAGACAACAAAAGTACCCGAAAGACGAGCAAATATCTCAGCTAGCCATTCAGCTAGGCCTTAAGCCCAGAGTGATCACTGTTTGGTTTCAGAACGCGAGACAAAAAGCCCGAAAATCGACCATCAACAAAGAGCAATGTGACGAATTGAACACAGCAAATGCGGAAGATTTGGACGAGTACTATGACATGAACGATGATTGTGATGAGACACAGAGCCACGTGTCTTCGTCTACTGATAAATCGAG
Source organism: Brachionus koreanus (assembly GCA_016987375.1). Taxonomy (NCBI): domain Eukaryota; kingdom Metazoa; phylum Rotifera; class Eurotatoria; order Ploima; family Brachionidae; genus Brachionus; species Brachionus koreanus. The sequence goes on from PJRA01000508.1 coordinate 1,896,169, forward strand.
CACTCCGCCGTCCAACGGTGACAATGCGCTGGCTATGGCTGCGGCACAAGCTGCTGCTGCGGCCGCTGCTAACACCAAGGCATTGCAACTTCAATTGGCCATGTCTCTTCTGGCCGCTCATCAGCAGCAGCAACAACAGCAACAACAAAATCAAATGCAAAATGAGAAAGTGTCATCGTCGTCTTCGTCGTCTGCGTCCTCGTCCGATTCGAAGAAAAACGAAGACGAAGAGGACGAATTGGACGATGATGAGGACGAAATCGATGACGAGGAAGACGAGACCGACTCGAGCAAGCTAGCCAAAATGGAGTCGCCAAACAAAAACGCTATGCCGTCGGCCAAACGACTCAGAACGACCATATTGCCCGAGCAACAAGAATTTCTAATGCAAAAGTACCAAATGGATCAAAATCCCAGTCGCAAAATGCTAGACGAAATAGCCAAACAAGTCAGACTGAAGAAAAGAGTTGTTCAAGTTTGGTTTCAGAATACGCGTGCACGTGAACGAAAAGGCATAATTAAAATAAATCCGACAATAAGCAACCAAAGTAGTCAGAGCGGATCATTTTTTAGTTCTAAAATGATTAAAAAATGTCCAAATTGTTCGCAAGGATTTCGTTCGCGAAACGAACTCGAATCGCATTTGATTCTCAAGCATAATTATTCGTACGAACAAGCAAGCTCGATTGAAGCGTCGGACGAAGAGATCAAAAGCGAGGCCAAGTCTTCTGGCGTCAAATCGCCACTAAGCTATCAATCAAACGGTCTCAATTCAATGCTAATGTCAACACTGTTCGCTCATTTGCACCAGCAGCAACAACAACAGCAAAATCAACAGCACCAATCGCAACAACAACCATTTGATTTGTCGTTTAAGTCCAAGTCGGACTCGATCATCAAGCCAATCAGTCAAAATATTGAGAATAGAAGTAGAAGCAATAGTAGCAGTGGAAACATGAATATTTCCAAACTGAAGCCGTTTAATCACTCTTTGGTTAAGAGAGAAGCTCAGCCAGTGCAAAATCAAAGAAGAGTGCGAACACAAATGACTCAGTATCAAGTGAACGTGATGAGACTTATTTTTGCCGAGTATAAAACACCGACTATGAACGAGTGTGAATTAATGGGCAAAGAAATTAATTTGAAAAAAAGAGTTGTTCAAGTGTGGTTTCAGAATGCGCGTGCCAAAGAGAAAAAAAATAATCAAAATACCAACAGATCGATTCTATTTTCCAATTCGGCAAACAATGATCTAAGCAATTTTGAATTTTCATCCGACGAATGTTTGCTGTGTGGCGTCAAGTACACGTCAGCTGGTAGTGGTGGCTTGTCACAAAGTCAACGCGAGCATTTGTTCAGCAAACAACATTTGAACAAATTGATTCAGTTTGTGACCAAGATAGCAGTGGAGAATGGTGCCAATTCGGTTGATTTTTCGGCCAAAAATGGCTCGACCAAAAATGAAGATGACGATGAAAGTGAACTAGACGATGAAGAGAATAGTGACTACGAAGAGGAACAATCAGCTAATCAGGAGAACGAATCTCAAACTGATAGCGAACAAAAACTTAACTCATCTTTTGACATGAATCGTTTGTTACAACTACCGCAGCAAACACCGCCAGCCAACTCTCAATTTTACAACTACTTTTTATATTCTAATCTGCTCAATCAGCCGAAAATGATGCCGAATCTTAACTCGACGTCGGCGTCGTCCGAGTCTTCGAGCTGTTCGACAAACTCGACACCATCGTCGACAAACACATCACCTCCTTTCTACAGTCAATTTCAGAATCCAGTACTAGCTCAAATATATGCCGCATTTGCCGCTCAACAGCACACTCAACTAAAGACTCTGGACGGCCTGAGTTTGGCCAAGTCGGTTCAGGCCGACATAGAAAAACAGCTGGCCTCGGGGCCTGTCCCAGGACAAGCGATTCAGTACACGATAGACGGCTCGACCAAAAACGATCTTATTGACAAGTACAATTTTGAATGCCAAGCAATTGAAGAGTATGTTCAAACATGCCATTATGTTTGTCGAGCATGTCGCAGTGTGTCCGCTAGTCGCGACGCTCTTTTAACCCACCAATGTTTAAATCAAATTGTAAATATGAATTTGATTCAAAGTAATGTGTTTAAACTGGAGCAGATTGGATACAAGTGTGTTGCTTGTGCTAGAGACACTAAATCCGATTGTGTGTTCACCAATGCAGCTGATTTTGTCGAACATTCGACCAAGTTTGGACATTTTATGATCAAAAAAATGACAAATAGTGCAGTTAATATTAAGCGAAAAGACGAAATCGATTTAGATTCTAATAACAATAATAAAAGATTAAAGTATTAGAGACTTGATAAATTTTTATTGAAAAAAAAACAAACAAACCAAAAAGCTAAAAAAGAAGAAAAAAAAGGTGTACACAGTGAAATTTTTTTAGTTTTGTTTTTAAATTTGTGCCATTAATAGTTTGAAAAAAATTGATTTATGTTGTACAATTTGTTTATTTTGTTTTTTAATTTTTAATTTTTTTTTGTTCTGATCCTTTTGAGCTCTGAATTTTGGATAATGAAGAGTTTAAGAGTGGCAGTTTGTTATATTGGTTCATGGGCATGGTAGGAATATCAGCGCGCTTTAAGTCCAACTCTGACAATTTTAAAGACAACATTTAAACGGAAGCTTTAATTACTTATAAAGAAACTATTGTAAATTTTTAATATTATTATTATTATTATTATTACTAAATTTTAAAAATTTTAATTTTATTTTTTTTCTGTTTTGTTTGCTTATTTTTTTCAAGTTTTAGTTTTTGATTTTTAAAAAGCATAAATGCTTGGATTAATTGATTTCAGCTAATTGTCATTTTTTTTTCACTTCTCATAGACTTATGGTTTTTGTTTCTGATGTTTTTTTTCATTCCATTATTGAAAATAAAAATTAAAAAAAAGTTATATTCAACTAAAAAAAAAATTTATTAAACAAAAATTCTAAATAATGTAACAAAAATACGTCTAAAAAATTCAAATAAAATTATATTAAAAAATGCTTTCATTTTCACTTTTCTATCATTTTATTTAGATACCCTTATTATTCGTCCCAAAACTTATCCGTCACAAACTTGGCTAATTTTTAAATGATTCTTTTTGAAAATTTTTCCAACTTAATTAAATAAAAAAATAAATATTTTATTTCTATTTCGGGAATATTGGTTTAGTTTTTTTTTTAAGTTAATTTTAGTATTGTATAAAAATTCAACCTTAATTCTTCCTATTTTATCATCTATTCTCCACTGTGGTTAAAGTATTCAGAGGTCTCCTTTAATATCTGTTGGTCAGGTCCTTTTTTTTCTTGTAAAGCTTTTTATTTGAAATAGTTCTCGGTTAAAAGATTCACGATATATTTTTAGTGTTTCTTTATGAAAGTCTTTGACTCTTTGATAATCATTTACGATCATTTTCAAACAGTGAACTAGCATAAAGATGTAATTTGGTTATTCAACTGAAACAAGAAATAATAATAAAAGACTTCGATGAATATCTGTTATTATTATTTATTTAAATTATATTGTGTCTGATAGGCAAAAAATTATTTCTAATTGATATAAAAGCTAGATAGAAATCTTAAGTGAAATTTTTTTTAAGTAATATTGTGATAAATGTAAAAAATAGATGCAAGATTTTTATTATCTTTTATTTAAAGTACTAATTCTCATAAATAGCCAATTTTTTAAAAACATCATTTAGTCTGTTATCTAAAAATTAATTAGTTTCATTAAAGTCTATTTGACATTAAGACTAATTATTTCTGGGTAGATTATCTAAAATTCTTTGGAAAATTTTCTTCAGTTCATTCAAAGAACTTGACTCCAGTTGAAGGATTTCTTAAACATACAACTCCACGAATTTTCAATGTAATTATGTTATATGGTGTTCATTTCGTCACTTAGAAGAATAACAGTTTTTATTCTTCTGTGTGACTTACAGGACAAGCTTTAGACATTTTAAGTATTTGGGTCTCGAAACTAATTTTATTTTTATTAAAATTAGTGTTGGATGCGGTTCCAAGACCGTTTATTTTGAGGGTCCAAAAATGTGACAAAAATAATTTTTTATTTTTTTTAATATTTGCTAATCAGACACAGTTTAATTTAAATAAATAGTAATAACAGACATCCATCAACGTCTTAATTAGTTTTTACTATTTTCAGAAAATTATATGGCCGGTTTTGCTTTTCATACAGATCTTTCATTTACCTAAAGATGATAATCGCGAAAGTCTTCAACATCAAAATCTTCTCTAGTTTCAACAAAATTTTTTCCCTTATTATTTCAATGTATTTTACACCCATTTAATTCTTTCTTTTCTTTCAAACTTTCTTTAAAGTGTATTATCAAATAATAGAAAAGGCATGTGAAACAGCAAATGATCATGCTCATAAAAGATTCAAAATGATATTGCAAACAATGCACTTTAGACTTTAACATATTACGACATTCCACAAATGTTTATTAATCATGCGATGGAAAGCAATTGAAAAAGATTATTCTTTTAATCTAATTTTGGAGATTTTTATTAATTATAAATATTTATTTTATATTTTATTTAAATAAATAAAAGTCATTTAAAAAGAGCCCAGGCCTTATTTTCACAGGCATCCAGAGTTATTTGATTTAATTTTATTATAACAAAATATAAGTTAAATAGGGAGAAAAATACTTGCACTGAATCTAATGATCAAAACTTTTAATTCAATTTAAGAGAAATCCAAAATTAATGCTCGAATATCTTAACAGTAAGATAAGCATTAAACCGGTGATCTATTCTTTGACTAAGGATGATGGAAACAAATTATCAAAAAATATTTTGAATCTGGCGAAATACCTGATTGTTGGAGACTTGCAAACGTCTCTCCGATAATTAAAAAAGGAAATAGATCAGACCGAAAAAATTAAAAGTCTATCTCAATCACTACCATGTTGTATTGCTGAGAGAATTATTAGAAACTTAGAAACATTATTAGAAAGCTCATTTTGTCTCAAGATCCCGAATTCAGAAAGACTTAGGAATCTGAATCCAAAACGTTTTAAATGGCATTCGCACGGCAGCAGTTTGCTCGGCAGCCTCATAAGCAACCGAATACTTGCTCGAGTTCTTCATGTTATTAAATTTTGGACACAGATTGTCATTAAATTACTTTATACAAGTCTTGTAAAGCATCATTTAGAGTATGATATTTCAGTAAAGTGCCCATATTTTGAGAAAGATAAACGAATTCTAGAGACTGTTGAATGAAGAGCTACACTTGCTATTTCTGGTTTTAAAGATCTAAACTACAGTGAAAGACTAAAGGCTCTAAATCTGACGAATTTAACCGAAAAGCGCATGAGAAGTGACTTAATTTAAATGTTTAAAGTTAAAAAAAATATTGTTGCAATTGGCAATCTTCACTCACTTTTTCAAGCAGAAGTATAAGAGGCCATTCATATAAAATTAAAAGGGAAATAATCAAGAATTGTGCTTAGCGATACAACTTTTTCACAAACCTGGTAGCAAATAGCTGGAATAAGTTGGAAGTGGATGCAGTGGAAGCTTAATATAGCGATATTTTGAAAGCAAAATAGGCTAAAACTTTCACAATATTATTTGCACATAATCTGTTGTCAGATATACGCATCTTATTTATGCGTTGCAATAAACCACTATATTAATTAAAATATTTTGCAATTAAAAAAATTACCTGGGTTTTTATTCACAAGATGTTAGTTCTATTCCAAATACACATATCATTGCCAAGAATAAATTCAGAATAGTTTCCTAAAAAAAATATCATAAGGGATAGGTTTGAAAAAAAAGATGGGATTTTTTTTATATTTTTAATTTTTAAATATGTTTATATCTTTTAATTAAAATTTTAATTTTAAAAATCAATATTTTCATGCTTTGAACCATTATCATTAATTTCTGATTATTCAAAAGATGGAAATATTGGATTAGATGAATCAATAGCCATAAGATTTGGAGGATTAGAATCAATTAAAACTCCGGCTTTTGAGATATCAAACTTTTCAAATTCGTTTAATGTAATTTTTGAGCCTTGCATTAGAGTATCATAAAACAATTTCAAATAGTTATAATCAATAAATGACTCTTGCCATTTTTCAGCCGATTGATGCCAATCAATTTTTTCACAAAATAATTTTTTTTCCGCCAAATATCCAGATTCAATGATCGAAATATTTTGGCTTTGTTTCAAATTTGAAAACGGACTTGATGCATTGAAATTTTGAAATTTCTCACGAACCATTACGTGAGTTAGCTCATGAATGAAAAGTCTCGTTAAATAAAATTTGACAATTATGCATTTATGCTCATCAGAAGCACCAGCTTGATCCAATATTGTAATCAACTCTTTAGTACGATCAATGCTTGTATAAATTTGCTTGATTCCTGCATAACCATTCAAATTATTATATCTAGATTTAAAAAAAGTCAAAGAAACATTGTCTAAGTCTTTTACTTCAATCTGTTGACCTGTTATTTTAAAAACAATATCACTTATAACGCCGAAAATAGGATTGTTATTTTTGGTTTTCTCAAATATTTCAGTTGGTGAGAAATTTGGAAAAATTCTTTCGACATCAGATATCACATCAATGGTGCATAAATTTTTCAAAAAATAAATGAATCCCTGTTGGCTTAAATTTGATTTGCTCAAATGAAGAAGAAGGCTAAGTCTGGCAAGATGATTTTTGGAAGATTCAGTTTCTTCAAATGTCTGAATAATGAAATTGATTATTCCTGATGGCCAGCGTTCAATGGTTGAGAAATTTTTGTTCAAAAAAAAGTTGATGATAATGGCATCCTTGGTCTGATTAGATAGAAAACTTTCTACTGAATTTTGAATTTGAATCTTTTTTGGACTTGTTTGACAGAAAAATTTTTCGAAAAAATTTTTGAAGCTATAAAATTTATCAGAACAGGCTTTGTAGTCATTAATGAACTCATTTGAAAGCATTTTAAAAGAAATATATTTAGATTAACTTCAAATTTTGTATTTTATAGTCAATTGGAAAGAATTACGATGTAAATCTGTTGCTAATTTTTGAAAGAAAGCCTCGTGATAATAATTTCATGAAATAAAAAAATTCATAAATTTTAGCTTCAAAATTTCCACAGTTGAATATTTTTGGATGCTACTATTTTATAATTAACAGTGGTATGTAAGGTCTCGTGATAATAATTTCATGAAATGAAAAAATTCATGAATTTTAGCTTCAAAATTTCCACAGTTGAATATTTTTGGATGCTACTATTTTATAATTAACAGTGGTATTTAAATTCAACAATTAATTCAATTTTTAATAATTAATTATTAACAAATTTTTGAAAGTATAACAACACCATAGCTATTTTATATTATTATTATTATTAAAAATTCATTTATAATAATTTAAATTTGTAAAAAAATTGTAGCTAAAATACAAATTAAAATGATAATTATTTAAATCGATTTTTTGTTTCAATTAAAAAATTTTTCAATTCCTCAAAATTGTTAATCAGAATCTTTTTATTCATCATCAGACCGAATTTTTTGTTCAAACATTATACTCATGCATCAAGTTAAAAGTAGAGCAAATTTTGATCTAATAGCAATGTATTATGGCGATGAATAAAGACTTTCTGATTTTAAAAAATAAATCTAAGTTTAACACAATAACTCGATGCTTTTAAACAAGCATTAAATAAAAAATAATATTTTTCTTACGACTTTTAATAAAGATGAAAGATCCCTCAGATGATGAAGATCAATTGCCCCAATCAAACCAGAAATTAATGCTTGGATTAATTGATTTCAGCTAACTGTCAATTTTTTTTTTCACTTCTAGACTTATACTTCATAGACTTATTTTTTTTTATTCCATTAGACTTATTTTTTATCTTAAGAAAAATTAATTTTACACAACTTATATTGTTTCAAAATTTAAGTTTTTGAATTTCACGCACTATCAAATATTTCCACATCAAAACTGAAATACCGGTAGTCACAAAAATCTGAATATTTGTTTAATAGATACAATAAGTAATTTAAAATTTGGTTCTTAAACCTATTACACAAACTCAAATTCATGAAGACATGTTTAATTACTATCAAATTGACAAAAAAATATTCAACCCTCTATTTGACTTTTTTCATTTTTACTAATATTCAATTTTTTCTTAATGAGTTATATTTAATTTCTACATTCACTTAATAAAAAATTTAGAAATAAAAATTTAGGTTTAGATTATTTTTTAAAAAAATAAATATGACGTCATGTCCTGCTATATTAAAAACTGCTAAAATCTTGATATATGAGACGTAATAAAATCTGAAAACGCAGGGACCCACTTCAATCCAAAGCAACTCTATAGAGAATTCAATTTTAGCATTATCATCTTTAATGAAACATGGCATTATTTCTTTATAAAAGAGTTCCTTATGGGGTTTTCAGCTTTAGTTAATTTCTAAAATTAAATAGTGTTCTATAAAAAAGAAAAGTATTGTAAGAAAGTTTGGACTAACATGGGCCTAAATGATGCGTTCGCTTGAATAGCTGTGGAATAGCACCTCAGCTTTACTTTGACTAAAATGTCGATAATATTTTTATGTTAATTTTAGAGCCAAAAGAAATAGAAAAAGTTTATTTAAAGAAAGTTATTGAAATATTATTTACAAAAAAATAAGAAATTTAGATTTTTTTGATCTAATTATTTTTAAGTATAATTATTATTTAATTGATTGATTTTTTAGTTAAATTCCATTTAAGGAGATAATATTTTTTAAAAGCCTTTTTTTTCTAGCTCTTCTTTTAATTTAGCGGAATTAAATATTTTCAATTGCAAACTGAGACTAAAATTGAATATTTCTTTAGCTTAAAACTTTTATTAAAATTTGATTGCGTCAATTTTTTTTAATTTTTTTCATTTTATTTCGAGTTTGTTTAAATTTTTTTAAAGGTGAGAAGTCTTTGCTTGTATGGTGTGATGCGTAATTAAGCAATTTTAATTGCGTCAAAATATTTTTCAAAAATATTCAAAAGTTTTAATTCGAAAAAAAAATAAGATTAATTTTTTATTCTTTTGTACAATTTTATAGTCAAATAAGGTACTACTTTAAAAAATTAATTTATTATTATCTTTATATTAAATTAACAAAGTTTAGTCATTAGCTTCACTAATTTTTTCCAATGATTCAAGATTGGCTGCAATTAATTTCAATGTTTCTACACCATTGCTCAAAAAAGACAATGATTTCTCAGCAGAAAAAGCAGCTGTGTTCAACTCTGTCGATATTTTTTTAATAGTAATAAAAAGATTTCTATTATTCACATTTTTAAGTGTTTGATTCTCATTTTTCAATATTTTAATTTGATGCTTCATCTCTGCAGCTTCTTGTTTTAGAAATTCCACTTTATTTTCGGCTTCTGTTGCTCTTGTAGTTGCTATTTCCAAATTTTTTTCGACTTGCTGCACAAGCAACTCTAAAGTTTTCGCCTCACTTTCTTCCTTGCATTCCAATTCTTTTATTCTCTTTTCAAGTTTTGCAATTATTTTCTCTTGTTTAGCTATCAGCTTGCTTTGATCATGTTTTTGATCGCCGACATTTCTTTCATTGCTAAAAAAGCTTCCTTTTTTTGAATCGTTAAATTCAAGTTCATCAGGTGCTGGTTCCGCAAACGCAGGAAGCTCATCTATATAATCGGATTGGTCTAATAAATTCGAATCAATGTCTGGTAATTCCAAAATTTGGTTATCTTGAAAAAATGTATTAAATGAAAGAGGGTTTTCTTGTTCTTGTTTTGATTCAATTTTTAAGTCATCTGCTTGCAATAAATCACTTTTTAGAGAAAACTGGAAATTTTTAAAAGAGAAAGGATTAGGCTGGCTTGATTGGGGCAATTGATCTTCATCATCTGAGGGATCTTTCATCTTTATTAAAAGTCGTAAGAAAAATATTATTTCTTATTTAATGCTTGTTTAAAAGCATCGAGTTATTCTCATTTATCAAAAAAAAATTATAAAAAAATCTTTTTATTCAACTTGAAAATTAAATTTAAAATCGGAATTTTTTGCCGGCTCCATTTTAAAATAATTTTCATCGGATTTTTTTGCTGAATTTTCATTTAATTCTA
>PJRA01000508.1:1913260-1926481 GCA_016987375.1 Brachionus koreanus
AAGCCCGCATTTTCAGTTTTTGACCCAGCATTATTATGCAGGTTTTTTGAATTTTAACGCCGCGTCAAATCATGAAATCTGAATTTTTATGCACGCATCCCAATAGGGCCGATTTTAACATGGGAAGGATGGTCGCTTATGCGTGCACAAAAGTTATCCCATGCATGATATCGCAAGGGTTTACAGTAATTAATTTTGCTTGCTATGTTTCAAAGAAATCGAGTTTTCAAAAATTATGAAACTTTTTAGTCATCATGCATTGTGTCTTTTTTGTCTTGAGAACATATAATTTTTCTTGATTATACAATTTTATTTATTAATAAATTTAGATTACCAAACCTTAATAGCACATTTTAAAGTTATTTTTAAGCTTTTTATATAAAACTGTTTTTGTAATTTTTGCCTTCATAGATTTTTTTAAATTCAAGACTTATAAAGCCCATTGTTTTCCTTACCACTAATCTAAATAAACTTTCCGCTATTTTAATATGATCATCTCTTTTTTAATAAAAACACCGCTAACCTACTAAGAACATCGATATTTCGATGAAAATAAATCTAATTTTTTAAAATAAAGGTTAATTAGAAAAAAAAGAGAAAGCAATTAAAAAAATAGATTTTATAAATCAAAAAAAATTTATTTGAATCCTGTTGGCTTGATACTTTGTGGGTCCATTTATTAGCTTGGATTTCTCCATTCTTTATGTTTTGTTAGACTTTTTCATTTTGATTAATTTAGAGCTAAGGTTGGTGCGTAGCAAAACTACCACACTGTCTTAATTTTAAAGAACCGACTCTAAAATTTTAATCTGCATATTCAAAAACCTAGAATAACAGGTTTTTTTTTGGGGGAGTAAAAAAAAAATTTGACCAAAAATGTTCAAAAAAAAGTATCTTGTCTTCAAGCCGTAATAACTTATGTTCAAATATGCATATCCTAATAGTATTGCATCAATTCTGATAGGGAATTGTCTCTTCTACAAAATAGTAGCTTATTTAATATATAATGCTCTTATTTTTCCAACTTATTGATCAAAAAAATGGTAAAATTTGTTTTTTTTTCCATTTTTTTTGTATCTCTTTCGCCGTTTACCCAAAAATCTCTTTTATTTTGCAGATTCGAAAACTAGAAAAAATTCTGAACAAATCGTTGGTATCATTCTTTTAGTTTTTAAATTTTAAGATTATAAAATTGAGTCAAAAATGAGTTATTAAAAAAATCAGTGCATTAAAGTTTTTATTAAAATAGCGATATCATAATTAATTATTTGCCCTAATGGACATAATGCGATATTTTTAAAAATTAATCAAGTCAAGGGTCTTAATATCAAAAACTAAAGGACCCGATGGGTTTTTTAGTATTATTTTAAAATTTAACCAAGTTTTTTTCATGAGATTTGACTACTTATTGGATAACTGATTTTATTTGCGAAAGGAAACAAAAGGGCATTCTTGGTTTGTCGGTGTTTAACTGGTAGGAAATTATACCAGTTAACTACTAACTAGAAAAAGGCCTGATAGTCAAGCTCCCTAAGAAAGGTAACAAAATGATATATGACAATTTGCGAAGAATAACTTTGCTACCAATGCAAACAATGCGTTCTGAAGCATAATACTGGATAGAGTCAGGAACAAGTAGAATTTAGACGAGGGAGAGGATGCATACACTCGATATTTGCACTTAAGAATAAATTCAGAACCATTAAGTCAATGCAATAAGAAAAAAAGATTGTGATTGTTTTAACAAATACTTAGAATGGAAATGAAAAGAATACCAAAAAAGGCCCTTTAAAGGACACCCTAGGGGCGACGTAAGGTAAGAAGACCAGCAATAACATAGTAATAACATAAAAGTTAACAATCACGAAAGAACTCATCGAAATGGGAATGACATGGAGAGAAGCAAGGGTAAATTATCTCAAGAATTTTTTTTAAACTTAACAAAACACTTTAGGCGTGTGTTTTTAAAGTTGAATTGATGAGCGTTGATTAGATACACCCATAAGTTTATTTATTTATAATTAATTTTTTAATAAAAAATACATGATAATGATTAGTTTTTTTCAGTCGATTAAATTAATTTAATTGATTTTTATTATTTATTTTCTGTTTTTTAAAAAATAAAAATCATTGAACAGCATCATTTGCTGAGGGCTATTAAACGATTAGCAAAATTCATGAACAAAATTATAAAATATCTGGATACAATTTTACTTTTTTGTTACATAATTTGATAATTTTATTTCAAAAATTGTATCTATTTGCTTTTTTGTTTATTTTATTAAAAAGATCATTGAATTTAAATTTGAATTTATTTTTAAAAATTTATTTAATAAAAACAAAATTAAATAAAATAAAATTATTAATAAAAATATATTAATCATAAAATTTAATGTCTTATTCACTTACATTACAGATTATTAATTTTGAATGAGAAAAAAAGCATCGCAAAACCATCATTTAAGTTTAAATATTTATATTAGATTAGTTTTTATTTGAAATAATTATATACCAGGAAAATAGCTTAAATTATCCTGCAATACCTAGCAATCTAATTTAACAACATTATCTTATCATCCTAAAAAGAATTTTTTAAAATGCGAAATTTTTAATCTATTTTGAGATTGCATAATTTTATTTGACAAATGTTTTCCATCCAATTAAGTTGGCATATATTTTGATCTATAAAAAAATGTGTAATAAAAACATACAATTCTTAGATAAGATTAGGTTTTATATCGAATTAAGAATTTAAATTTTACTAATAACAAACGATGAAAAATATAAAGTATAAAGCCTGTATGAAATTTAGTTAATTTAAAAAAAAAATGAGTTTCACTCCTTATTCAACTGGTGACGGCCAATACGAGCAACTCCCTGACGCAGGACGTCCAGGACCAGATCAAGGTGGTACCCCATATATGACAGGTGATGGCCAATACGAGCAATTACATGATGCTGGCCGTCCCGGACCAGGTCAAGATGGCACCCCATACATGACAGGTGATGGCCAATACGAGCAATTACATGATGCTGGCCGTCCAGGACCAGGTCAAGATGGTACCCCATACATGACAGGTGATGGCCAATATGAACAATTACACGATTCGGGTAGACCGCAACCATGGTAAATAATTTAAAAAATGATCAGAATTAGTTGAATTAAAAAAATTTTAGACATTTTTCTATAATTTTATTTTTGAAAATAAATATTTAATTTTAAAAAAAGTTGTCTTCATCATGATCTTTAGTTTGCTCATATTTGTTTATTATTTTAAATTCCTATTATAAAAAAAAATCAAAATAAAATAAAAATATTTTGTGTCATTTAAAAGTACTTTTTTTAATTTTTGGCTTGCATAGATACTTCGTTTACATGATAAAGTGATGGCAGATAAGATTATTATGGAAAGAATAAATCCCAAAATACTTATAATTACTCGATGTAATAAATCTCTTTTTTTCTCGTGAGTCCATACTAAAAAATAAATTCTAAATTAAGTAAAAAAACTAATCTAAAACTCAACTTGATTTTGACTTTGCTGTTGCTACCAAAAGTTGTTTACAGTGGCTCTCATCTTCGGAAAAAATGCAACTTCGTTTTCCATCACATACATATTTTCTACTAATGCACGATTCATCTGTACACTGAAACGTGCCATTAAAGCCACACACTCCTATTATTGTTTTTATTCAAGTTGAATAAAACTTTATTTTTTTATTTAAATAAAGTCTAATTAATACCCGTTGTAAATGGATTGAAAACAATTCGAAATTTAAAAATATCCTCATTACTTTTTCGTACAAAATTGAATCTAAGAAATATTTTGTTTGTGGAAGATTTGTGAAATAAATTTCTTTGACCAAAACAAAGATTTAGTTTTAAATTTTCTATGGAAGTACTATGATCATATAATTGGAAAAAATTCTCTGAACAATTCTCGATTGAATTTAAATTATTTACACTAACCAAATTTGTCTTTGATACAATAATCATTTCTTCAATTCCAACAAATATCTAATAAAATTAATATCTAACAAAGAATTATTCAACATAAACAAATATAATTACTCTACTTTCTGTACTTGTTTCTAAAATAACAGTACAATCTAAAATTGGACTAAAATTGATGTAATTATACATTCTTAGTAAATATTTTTGAAATTTTTGATAGTTTTTATCGAAATAATTTTCTATTTCATAGTTGGTCAAAACACCTGTCGAATTTTCATTATTTTCATCAACTAAAACTTTATAATCACATTCTTTATAATTAAAAATTGTATTATTAAATTTTAAAATTCCTAATTTCAAAAATTCAATAAAAATTACTTAGAAATTCTTGGGATAATTTAACATAAGTAGAGTAGTCGAGTTCTTTTTTTTTCTCATTATGCTTAATTTGATAAAAGATTCTAAAGCCTCGGCCTTGAATTGACTCATCTGAATTGAATTTTATCCAAAGATTTCTAGCTGTGGAATTTATTGGTAATTTGGGTAACTTTAGGTCACAGTATTGACCTAAGAGTGGCGAAAATCCGTATTTACCATCACGAATTTCAAGGTAATCATACCTACACCCTTCTGATGGTTCAATATCAAAATATTCCATGTGCATCAAGGAAACAATATGATTTTTAGGCGCTTTATTATAGTAATAAGAAAATTAATTTTAATTAAAATGTTTAAGCATACTGTACCATGTATCAAAAAATAGCAAACGAAATTTTTTGGATAGATCATCGGGTAGTTTGGGCTCTGAATCATTCCATTTAGAGAGTAGTTCATTCTGAAACCTGAGTCTTCATCAAGATTCAAGTTTTCTAGTGGTTTACACTCAGTTACATGAAAATAATTAGTATTGCCCTTTACTTAAATTTTTTAAATGTTTATTTATGTATTTATTAAAAAATGGAGTTTAAATTGATAAATCTTTACTTTTAAATGAAAATAATACTTAATAATACTTTACTTTTTAATTGTTTGTGTTTGAAATACAAAATATATGTTGACATAACATTAAAAAAGTTCAATTTTTTAAATATTTTTTTCAGAAATAAAACGAGTTTAATTTTTATTTGCAAAGAATCCAATTATCTTTCATCAGTAAGTATCCACTTTTAGAAGTATCAATTTTCTAAGAACAAATTTGATCAAAAACATCATATACAATTTTTTTTTATTTGAATTACACAATTCTTATAATTTCTTTGAAAAACAAATTTATTTATTAGAAGCCTTTTATTAGACAAATCGAAATATCAAACAAGCTAATTCTTTTTAAAAAAGTAAATTTAATATTATCAGTAATATTTAAATTCATAAATGAAAGGTTTGCATATTTATCATTATTTTCAACGATTAAATTTAAGCTTAAATCAAAATGATTATTTAAAAATTTAAAAAAGAATTTTTAATATTTTTTTTTCAACATCACAAATAAAAATTAAACTCGTCCTATTTAACTAAATAGTTTAATTTCAAATATAAAAATTTTTGCATCTATAAATTGAATTTTTTTTTTATTTGAAACTGAAAAAATATTAGAAATATCGCACTAAAAATAAAACCATTAAATAATAAATCACATAAATAAAGAAAAAAATATAAGGAAATAACAATAAAACTATTGTTATAAACCTTATATAACTATATATATTTTTGTTCCGGATCTGTTAGGATCTGGTGGTTCGCGGTCATAACACAAAATAATAATAATACTTAATTGTATAATAACTTTATTTAAGTGGCCGCTTCTAGCCTAAACAGATAATAAAGAAAAATAATAACAAAAATGCAATAAATGCTAAATTATAAGTTTTTCTAAAAAAAAGAAGAGAGCTGTTGTCTAATATTTTACACAGTGTTAAATACTAGTGACTTGCTAGACGCATGGGATCATAGTATTGCACTGTGAAACTATAGACATATAAATTGGCTAAAGTCGGTGTTGTAGTTATTTAGAGAACTACAACACTATCTTTAAAGTCTTAATTTAAAATGATTTGTTAAATTTTTTTAGTTAATTATCTTAATTAATAATTTGAAAAATAAAAATATGAATTTCCATAATTTTGGTTCTTAATGCTATGGTTTTCAATTTGACAATATATGATAAAATATTGATTTATTTACAATGGATTGTATCAATTAAATCGGGCTCTTGACACTTGATATTATGAAATTAAAAAATAAAAAATTTAATTGAGTCAAATGAGACTAAGCTTTAAGTATGAAGAAAGCAGCAAATAAATTAATGATTGATAGTGGCCAGGGCATGATGAAATGCAACTTTACAATAAATGTATGAAGAATCAATTTTATTTTTAAAAACTACACAAATTTTGTAAATTAAGATAAAAAGGAGACAAAAATAAAAATTCTTTTTAAGCCCATATATATAAGTATTCGAAATTGATAGTTGAAATAAAAAAATGTTTTTATGATATTTAGAAAATATTACACTTAAATCTTGTTTTTTTATCAATCTTTTCAATGAATTAAATTAAATTACAAATATTTAAATTGAAAATAAAAAAATTAGTTCATTAAATTATATTGAATCGCCGAAGCTTATGTATTAAAGTTCTTAATTCATTTAAACTAGAAGAGCTTGAATATGGTTTTGTGAAATTTAGAATAAAATTTTAAAATTCTTGCATCTTTTTTCTAAAGCTCAAAAACAAATCATCTAAGTTCAACATTGTGCAACATTCTTAGTTGCATTATTAAAAGAATATATTAAAATTATTAAAATTAAATAAAATTTTGATAAATTCGGCTTCAGTGCATTTTGCAGAAACAATAGCAGACTTTAACTATTGATGCAACTTTTTATGTAGCACTTACAGATTAAAAACTTTCAGAAAAAAAATATACAAGCTTTTTTTAGCGTTAAATTTTGTTCTTTTTACCAAATTTCACAAAACTCTTGAGAGTAAAATGTAGAAAATTTGTGAATTTTTTTAAAGCAACAGTCCATAAGAAATAAAAACAAAAAAAATTAATTTTGACTCGAATATTTATATATTTTTTTTAAAAAATTTAATTAAGGTTTAAGTTTGCAAAATTTTAAACTCTTAACTGAATTAATCAGCTTAGCTGTTTTTCAAGGTAAAAAATATGATCTTGTTAATTGGTAAGCTCACAAAAGCATTGTGAATTTAAAAAGAGCTGATACAAAGTTTGAATCATCCAAGTCTAGTAAAATAAAAGTCAGAGTAATGTAAATAGTGCATTATAGGCTTGCAGACTATTTGCACAAGTAAAATTTGCATGATACAAACTTTGTATCAGTTAATACATTTTGCAGAATGAATTTTTATTCAATTCAAAAATTCACCGCGTCACTCACAAAATGATTGTAAACAAGATCACTAATTAATCAAGCTGATAAACTGTTGTAGCGCCTAACATTTGAACTATTGTTAAATATTTACCTTTTATTAAAAGATTTTGAGCAATTCCAAATAGAAACATCAACGAAAACATTTCAAAAATTAAATAAAATTTTGTTCGATTAAATTCATTTAAACTAACATTCTCACTATTTTTTTGAAAAATCTATAATTAAAAGAAAATATTTAGAAAAAATTTATCGAAGACCTTTTTTAAGGTAAAACAAATAAAGAAGAAAGCATATAAAATTAAACGAAATTAATTATTTCGTTAAAAACATATAATTTGAATTAATTTCTTGAAATCTACTAACAAGTGTTGTATAATACATTTAAAAAAAAAAAACTTTTTATTTTAATTTTCTTTTTTAAGGCATAAACAAACAGAATTTTTTTATTTTGATTTTTAATCCATGCAGCAAGTGCAATCTTTTGCTAAAAAATCTACAAAACAAAATTATTTTAATTAGCTTAAAGAAGAAAACTCATTATATATTCTAAATAAATTGATTTATTTGTTTTTGGTTTATTATCTATCTAAAGCTCATAAGTTTTTTTTTCAAATAAAAAATATTTGTTAAAGCTAAACAGATTGTTGATTATACGAATATTGATTCAAACTGCCAGATTGAATAACTTGTATGTTTAAAAACTCATCAAATGTATTTTCTTGCAGCTCTTTTTTAGTGCCAAATCCACCTCCTCCAGGAGTTTCCAGTCTGAACAAATCCTTAAAATAACTGATTAGAAAAATTCATATTAGAAAATCATTAATTTTCTTACGCCTGAATCAACCTCTATCTCTGATTTAGATCCCAAATTTAAGTGTTTTCCATTTTTTCTAATCAAAGTATTTCGACCTCTAGATCCGGGTTGACCACCGGCCATTCCATACGGATGAAAAACTCGTCGCTCGGTTAACACACACAGCTTCAATTTTTCTCTAAAAATATATTCTCTGACCAGTCCATTTCCGCCATTATAAGTTCCCAAACCGCCAGAATTTTCTCTTATGGAAAATTTATTCAATTGAATTGGATATCTATTCTCAAGTATTTCAACATCTAGTCGTGAATTATTTTATTTGTATGAATTAATATGCATTTAAATGCTAATTTAGTAACCTGTTATTCGGGTATTAGTCATATGGGTATGGACACCATGCCTTCCGTTCCAACCAGGACCTGCACCAGCACCACCTCCAACTGTTTCATAGTAACCTCCTTTGTCGTTGCCAAAAGTTATGTTATTCATACATCCCTTAAAAATTCGTGTTAAGTTTATCAAAAAAAAATTTTTTTTTTACTTGTGAAGCGGCGCAAATTTTAAAAACTTTAAGTATTAGATCGACTATTCGTTGGCTAGTAGTGACATTTCCTCCGACAACAGCTGCATCTTCAGACGGAGATAATAAACTTTCTTCAGGTATTTTTATCTTGATCGGTTCCAAGCACCCCTAGAATTTTTTTGCTCGGTTAAATAATTAATTAAATTTACTTGTTATTTACTTGATTTAGTGGTATATCAAAATCGAGCATACATCTAATGCAATATATTATAGCTGATAAACTTATTGCTTTTGGAGCATTCAAATTGCCATTTACTTGATAGCTAGTACCAGAAAAATCAAAGATCGCAGATCCCTTTGAAGAATTTGATTCAAATATTTTATATTTAACAGCGTATAATTTTTTATTTATCGAAAACTAATTAACTAAATTGAAACAATAATACTTAAAAATAAAGTCTAAAAATTATTGATTAAACAAAAACCTTATTTCTAAAGTACCAAATTTAAAATTTAAAAAAACAATGTCTTTTTTAGAAGAATTCTAAACACTATCTCATTAGAGCTTCTCGAAGCCAATTCTATTCTTAGCAAGAAGACTAGAGGAAAAAGGAAATCTATTTGTCTTTTTGTAGTTTTTAAATCCTGGTTTTAGCTAAAGAACATCTAACTTGTCCTTTTCAGGATAATTTATGGACCTTTAAACATGCAATTGAGAATGACTGGAGATTTTTATTTTCAAGCATTATTGTTTCAATTTAGTTAATTTGTTTCCGATAAATAAAAAATATTTTAACTTCAGTATTTTTGTTTTTAAATTGCACAAAAATAACAAAAGTGATAATTAAATATGTAATTTTTTTTTTTAAAATCGGATAAATCTCGAAAAATTATTTTTGAGATTTTTCTTTAAAAATTTAAGAATAAAGCACTAAAAGTATTTGAATCTATAAAAATCAAACATTGAAAAAATTCGAAATATATCATTTATAGACTTGAATGGAACTTTCATTTAAAAATAATCTTAAAAATTTTTGAAAAATGATTTTTAGCATTATCATTAAATTTTGGCCATAAACTTCAAAATAGCCATTAAAGGTGATAATTTAAAGTAAAATTCTAGTGATAATTCCCACTGTTAAGAATTATTTTTTAAAATTAATGAATTTAAACGACTTGAGCGTAAATTGTATAACTATTTTGAATGAACATGAATAACCAATATAGCTGTTCTAGTTATTATTTAAAATGGAAAATTTGTTCACATGTGTTCGCATTGAAAATGAAAAAAAAGCTAAGTTAAAGCTAAAAGAGCTGTTTTAAATTTTTCAAACAAAATTTTAAATCAAAGGCGAAAATTACTATTAAGTTTGAAAAAAAATAGAATTAGCTATAAATAAAAGGAGTTAATAATTGAAGAAATTAGTCTTTGTTTAAATTTAAATTTAAATTTAAATGATGGACCACGTTTCAGAGTTAAATTAATATAGCTTTATGTTTTGAAACTTTATGGAGTATTTTTGTTGAAATTAGAAACTGTTTTAAATTGGTTGAAAAATTAGGGGTCAAGACTTTAATTTAATTGATTAACTAGGAAATATTTAAAAATAATAAAAACTTAAACATGCAAAAATCATTTAATCATGTTGAACATGGAGTCAGGAAAAAAGCAAAATATTAGGGAGCAGTGATTTAAAATTTTTTTTTAAAGAAATCATTTTTACACAATATCTTACTAAAAAAGATCATTTAATCTATTATTATGTTAAAAATTACTGTTTTTTTGTCTATTTCAACAGTTAAATCAATATTAGATCCATCGTCCATAGACTCCTGAGCTGTAAAACAACTCAAGTCATTTTTTTCAAAATCACATCTAGAGCATAAATTTTTCATTAAAGATCTAACACTAGTTTCTGCAGTGTGCTTAAAAATTTTGAAAAAATTATTTAAAAAAGTTTCTACACATTTACTAACTTGAATATATCCCATATAGCTAAGAACAACTTTCAAACCATATTCGTCAATTAGTTGAGTAATTAAATCAATTCCCTTAATTAATATAACTAAAAAATAAACAATAAATTTTTTTTATAATTACTCTTTTGTTAGCGGCAATTTGAGCCTTTAAATCAGACAAATTATCTGACATATTTCTAGAACCAGAACAGTTTGGAAATCGAGCAGGCGCATTAAATCCTTCAACAATTTCTTTTTCATTAAAAACATTATTTTGAACAATTTTCAATGATTTAAATGCAGCGCCCTCCTGCCATAACTTGGTCGATGTTGGCGGCATGGATCCTGGTGTTAAGCCACCAATGTCTGCATGGTGCCCTCTATTAGCAACAAAAAAAACTGGCTTATCAGAATTTTCGTAAAAAACCGGAGTAATCACAGTTAGATCGGGTAGGTGGCTTCCACCACATGCCGGATGATTCGATAAAATAACATCACCATTTTTGATAGGGTTTTCTTTCGAAAATGCTATTTGATACTTGACCGCTTCTTGCATTGCTCCTAAATGAACTGGAATGTGAGGTGCATTGGCTACAAGACCTCCGTTTGAATCAAACATGGCGCAACTAAAGTCCAATCGTTCTTTTATATTTGTTGACACTGAAGTTCTCTGCAAAATTCGACCCATTTGCTCAGCTATACTCATAAATCTATGTGAAAATATTGATAATTGTGTTATATCTAGCTGAGTTGAAGTTGGCAAATGATGCTCCGTAGTTTCCAGTAATACTTCAATCACTAAATCACCTCTGTCATTTAAATGAGCCAGACAATCAGGCTCAATCAAAATAGTACTATTTTTATCAATTATAATAGCTGGCCCATAGACTGTGTCTTTTATAAGAACATCCTCAAATCTATATAGCCTTGTTTTGATGAATCCATGGTTATCAAAATAAACATCTTTTGAATCAATTGCTTCTAGTTTCCCTTCCTTTCTGCAACTAACTCTTGCTAAATTTTGGTCTTTTAACATTGTTTTTCCGATTCCTCTGACTCTAATGTCGTCAACATAGACATCACGGTTCAAAACAAATCCATATTCTGTTCTATACCGATCTAGAAAACTAGTCAAAAAATCAGTATACTTTAAATCATTTGGACTTGTTCTGTAAATATGAGGAGAACACATTATTCCAGTGTCTGTGCCATGGTATCTCAAATTTAAATAGTACTCTATTTCAATTAAATCAGGTGAAAAATTTTCTTTTTCAACTAAATCTTTGATGCATTGATCTTGCAAGTCTTTAATTTGATAAATAATAAAATTATTCATATTAATCTCATTAAGATAGATGTTAAAGGGCTCTTGTTTCTCTACTACCACATCTGCTAATGATAGGCCATAGGCTGATAAAATGCCTGAAAATCGATTAACTAGAATTTTTTTAATTCCCAAAGATCGCGCTAAGGCACACGCGTGTTGACCACCAGCGCCGCCAAAGCATGCTAATAAGTGCTTTCTAGTGTCAAAGCCTTTGCCTTCAGTTAAATTTCTAATCGGCCTGCACATGGCTTCATTTGCTACTTTGACAAAACCCAGAGCTACTTCTTCTACATTCAATTCATTCAGTTGTTTTGTTCGTTGATATTCGTTTATTTCGTTGGTAAGATCTTGAAAAATTTTTCTTGTTCCTTGATAGTCTAACGCTTCATTTTGATGTTTGCCGAATATTTTTGGAAAATAGTCTGGCAAAAGTCGACCAAGAATTAAATTTGCATCTGTTATAGTTAATGGTCCATTATTTTTATAGCAAGCTGGACCTGGATTCGATCCAGCCGACTCTGGTCCAACAACAAACATTCCGGCTCTAAAAAACAGCATTGAACCGCCTCCAGCTGCAATTGTATTTATGTCTAATTGTGGCGCTTGAATAATGTAGCCAGCAGTTAAGGTTTCGAATACGTGTTCGTATTTTCCATCATATCGTGAAACATCAGTTGACGTGCCACCCATATCGAAACCGATCACAGCTTGCTTTTCTTCTCTACTATACGATGTCAATGCATATCCAACTACTCCACCTGCAGGGCCACTCAGAATTGCTTTAATTCAGACAATAAACTAAAATGGTATTTAAAATTATATCAAACCTCTTGATCCTCGGAAGCTAAAAAAAATAGAAATATTTTAATCATTTTTAATTTTTAAATTATAATTATCAAAGAGATCAATAGTCATAAAAAGCTTAAGTGATGGTTTAAGGATTTAAAAGTGAATTATTTTTTATAAGGGCTATTTTGTTTTTTTAATATTTTTGTACTATAATTTTTAAGAATAATCTTGAAACTTGATTTAAGTTTAAATGTTTTAACACCAGCAGAACTGAAAAGATTTTCGCAATTTTTTCTTTAAATTTCAACTCTTTTATCTTAAAGAAATCATATTTTTAAAAATTAATTAGAAATAGATAAATTTTTTCAAAGATTCATGTTAAAATATTTTACAGAATTTTTTAATTTTATTTCTTTAAGATAATATAGGAGTTAGAAAATTTTTAAAAGAGATTAAAAAA
>PJRA01000508.1:1926782-2032132 GCA_016987375.1 Brachionus koreanus
GTTGATAATAGTGCAACTTTGAATGTTGCACCATTTTGTATTTACAGAACTTGCTTTTGACTTTTAAAAGTGTAGTTAAAAGACTTTTTAACTTTTTGTTCTGTTCTATTGTACTAAATTTCACAAAACCAAAATTTATTAATTTAAAAATTTTCTAAAAAATGTATCAGCTTATGCAAAGTCTGTATCATCCAAAATTTGTCTCTGTAGTTCCTTTGCATTTTTAGTTGATTTGTTTATAAATTTGGAAATTAGGAGCATGATATCTCAAATCAGCAAACTATTTTTTAGAAGATATTATTTCCTATCAGAATTGTTGCAATACTATTAGGATATACATATTTGAACATAAGATATTAGGACTTGAGGACAAAATAAATTTTTTATTTTATAAATTTTCGAGGGGGTTAAAATTTTTTTTTTTTTACTCATCCCTTAAAAACTTTTTTTCATGGTTTTCAAGTATGTAGATTAAAAATTTAAAGTCAGTTCTTTGAAATTCAGATCGTGCGGTAGTTTTGTTAAGTGCGAACCCTAGTTTTTTGTTAAAATTGTTTTGTTAATTAATTTGCCTTGTTTATCTAATTCTAAAAAAATTTTTTAAAATGACAATATGAAAATTTTGAAATTTTGGTACTGTTACGACATTTTTGGAAAAAAGATCTTTCATCAACAGCAGTAACTCGTGAGATATGTCTAGTGGAAGGTGAATATATACTTAAATAAAGAAATATTTTTTTATAAACTTAGACATAAATATGGTTTTTAAATTCTTAATTTTCAATTTTCACTTTTCAATTCTAAGTCTTTCTTTCATTACATTTACTTAGGATGAAAGAAAATCGAATAACAAAATGCTTCACAATGAAACCTATGCTTCACAAGAAGCGTATAAGGAAAAAAGTCTATGTTCATTGAAAAAGTCCAGATCAATAATTTGAATTAAAATAAAGGAGTTCAAGAGCTTTTGCACAAAATATAAAAAAATAATTACTTTTGAAAATAAAATATATAAAAAACTACTTTAAATGAAGTATTTTTCAAATATATTTAGAGTAAAATTTTCTAAAAGTCGTATAAAAGACTTTTAGCCCTTCGAAAAAACCTCTCTTTATTAAGTTACCTAACTAGGAATATTCTTGTTTTTCTTATTTATATTAAATAGAAAATATGTGTCCTTAATGATTAATTTTTTATCTTTAATTTATTTTTTAAATTACTTGTTAATTGAGGTAAGGCCCCCATCAGATTGCATGAAAAGAACTTTAACTTCAGAAGTGAATGATGCTGTAAAACTCTCTAGATATCTATTGATACAAGGGGTTAAATAAGCGTCAATAGTAGCTAAAATATAACTCCAAAAATTAGACATATTAAAAAAAAAACAAATTAAGATACTTGTTAGCCCTCTTGGAACGGCTCTTATCATAGAACTAATTTTATGCGAAAGAGAAATGTGTTTAAAGCCAAGCTTTTGTCCTAAGTTTTCAATTAAACATTCATGATCATTAAAACTAATTTTAAAAAAATTGAAAAATTAAAACAAAAAATTAAATGTAAAATTTACATATATGAGTGCATGAGAAGTACTGCAATATTGGAAATATTTTTTTTTGATTTTAACTCTATCAAGTCTTTTTCCAATTTTTCTAAATCTGGCTTTTTTAATATTTCAATCTGAAATATAAGAATAAATATCCAAATAAATTATTAAAATCAATTTGTATACTTTTTTTCCATTTGGTAGTGTCTTAATTTTTTCCGGGTCTTGACTCGAGTCATTTTCACAAAAAGGTATTACTCTTTCATCTACCTCAATCACATCTTCGTATAAAATTTTGGGCATTTGGATAGACTTTAAATTATTTATTTAAAAAAGAAATTTATAGCATGAATTTTTAATTACCAAATCGAAAAGATTCGGACGGGATTGATTACCGATAAATAAAAGGTCTTTGAAACCTTTAGTGATGAGCAGACAAAAACGATCGCCTTTACCTTCCAGAAGAGCATTGGTTGCCACAGTGGTTCCCATTCTTATCCATTCTATATTATGTGGATCTATCAAGCCATCAGTGATTGGAATGCCTTCTTCCTTTGAGAGTATACGTTTCAAAAATAGCTTAATTATTGAATAAGTACTTGAGAAATTATCTTTTTGATTGCATATGTTGGTGCATCAGGATAGTTTGAAGGATTTTCTGATAGAAATTTTTCAGTTATAATTTTTCCTTGTGGAGTTATGCAAAAGACGTCTGTAAAAGTACCACCTTAATTATTTATTTTTAAAATTAAGTTTAAAGGTCTTTTATTTTTTTAAATGAACCTCTGTCTATGGAAAATTTGAATTTATTGTTTTCACTCATTTTAAATTTGATTTTTCTATTTATAATATGAAAAAAAATAATTTAATTTCAAAGCTTAAATGCAAGATAAAGTTTAATTTTAAATCTACTTATATCGTAATAAATTACGTGGCTCACTAAATTTTTATTCCTATTTTTAGATAAAATTTAAATATTTACACTTTATTTATGAATGTTTTTCAAAAAAATTAAAATGTCATATAAAAAATTCTAATTTTATTTAAAATTTTGAATTAAATTATTGATTCGATCGTTTTCTTGTTGTATTTCACTACTCGATTTTGTTTCATCGTCACCTAAATTTTCTTGATATTCTTAAATAAAGATAATGAAATTAAAATCTCGAAAAATAAAATAAATCTTAATTTTTACCTTTTAAGATTTTGACGACACTTTCTTTTGATTCATTTCTCAAATTTAATAATTTGTTAATACGATTCTTTATCTAAAAAAATTATAATTTAATAGCTAAATCGAGATATTTTTTCAAATTAAGCTATTTAAAAAAAAATTTAAATTATTTTATGCAATTTTTAATTTTACTCATAGAAATCGAGTACCTTATTTTTCATGATTTCCGTTTCAAACTTTTTCTATATTTTCTTAACCCTCAAAGGACTGGTGTCAATTTGACAACTTTTTTATACTAAAAATCTTTATTAATCAGATTTTCAAAAAATCACCTTTTTCACACAAATTCAGAAACTTTTTAATGTATAAAAAATGACCATAAGATATGTGAGCAAAAAAATGATGTCAAATTAACACTGGTCCTTTGAGTGTTAATTAAAAAACATTTGCAGGAAATGATCCATAAATTTTTGGTCAATACGAAAAAGTTTGCGATTGAATTAACATTCAGAGAGAACAGAAAGTTGCATGAATTCTATAAAAAATTTTTTTTCTTTTTGATTCGAACAAAATTAAATGAATCAATTTTGACCCGAATACTAAGCTGTTTTTGGTCACATATTTATTTTCTTGGTCACTTAATTCTTTAATTGGTCACATAAAATAAAAATCCAAATAATTAATGATTGTATTAAAGTAAGCTTAAATTTGAAGCATAGTTAAAATTTCAAAATTCACTTAATCATGATTAAAAACAAAATTTATAAATAGTAAAATTTTTCTAAAATTTTAGTCAAAAATGATATTGATAAGATTAAATTTAAAAGTTTAGTTTATGAAAAACAGGTCTTTGAAATACCAAAATGCAACGAGGAAACTGCTGAGGAAGTAAAAAAAACCTTAAGCAACAAACGAAGTCCTGTTAAGTGTCCTGAATGTGGTAATTAATTATTTGGATTTTTATTTTATGTGACCAATTTAAAAATTAATTAACCAGCACTGGTCACATATTATAGGTGAGGGGTTTTGGTCACATAACACAATAGACCCGTTTATCATTAAATTTTACTTAAAAGGCCAAAAACTACTGGAACACAAATATTTAAAAATAATAAATATTTTAAACTTGATTTTCTAAATTGAATTCCAATTTTAAAAATAAATTGATTATATTTGGTCGATTTTTGAAAATAACTCAGAGATTGAATAAAATTTTCAAATATTATTTGAAAAATGGTCAGAAATATTGGCAAAAAATGCACAATTATATTATTCCATAATCTGTATTATAATAAAAAAAAATTTAAAAAAGGTGTTGCTCGATGATGGCGTTTCTCTGTTCAAGCTGTCAAACAAAGCCCAAGGAGGAGGGACTTGTAAAAAAATTCAGATTTTAGGTATTGTGAAATCTAAATACGAACAAAACAAAAATTCGTTTTTTTTGTATTTGAATTTTTTGTCATCTAAATTATCTGTTTATATTCTAAGGTTTTTTTTCTTAATCTTTCATTCTTTATTTTTCAAAATAATCAAAGTGAATAATTTGGCTAAATTTAAAGAAAAAATTTTTTTGGGATGTTTGAAAAAATGAAAAAATTTCTTGAAGTATTTAAAAAGAAAGGATAAGAAAATATAAATATATGATGAAAAATTAAAAAAAAAATGCTCGAGTAAATTTTCTTACCGACTCTTGACCATTGATATAAATATCGACAATTATGTATACAATAGCTTGTAGTGCAAACAGACCATTTTCAAGCTTTTTCAAATAAAGCTCATCTTCTCTATCTTCCTAAAATTAATTTGATTAAGAATTCTCGAATAAAATATCTAGTCAAATATACCATATCTTCTTCATCACTAAATCTGACTTTTTCTACTTGTTCTTTATACTTAAAGTATAATTCGATTAATCGGTCAATCTTTTCATGATCGCTCTCAACAAATTTTCCAATAACTCTATTTTTGTTATCATCTGAGCAATTTTTAAGCAATGATGAAATAATCGACACAACATATTCTAAAAGAAATAAAATTTATTTAAAATTAATCATATAATTTTTATTTACCATCATAATTGTGATTTTCTTTATTTTTTTTCTTGCGAGAATCAGCAGGTTTCATAAATAATGGAAAAAGAATGCCCAAACCGAGCATTTCGACAAAAGCTTGACAATTTTCTTTACCCTCAAGGTTATTCATAGCATAGCTTAGCACTTTAAGGGCACTGTGACGAGCATTCTTTTGCTCTCGTAAAATCAGCCTCATTAGCTGTAAACCTTCAGCATGAAGAAACTTCAATCGATTTGCCGGTAGCATCAGGCATGAGCATAGACAATCGAACAAATTTTCCATATATTCATACTCCTCAGCAGAAGCTGGATTATGCTTTTTGTAGTACTTAAATTATATAATTAAAAAAATAAAAACAAAATAATGATAATGACAATACAGCAATTTGAAGAAGTAATATATCAATTCCATCTAGTTCTCCGACCGATTTTCTATTCTCGTCATGGTTTTGTACCAATATTGAGAGAAGCTCAGCTGCATAAAGTTTGTTGGAATCGAATGGACCTTTAACCTGTTTAAAAAAAAAAATTAATCAGAAGTTCAATTTTTTTAAAGTTTGTTTGTACTTTTATTCTTTTTAGCAGCCAAGGAAGAAGTCCTTGTTTAGATGATTCAACACTCAAGGAAGGTTTAGCTTCGATCATATTTTCGAAAATTGCCATTGTGTTGTGAACAGCTTCACTTTCATCTTTGTTACTTTCGTCAAATCTGTCTAAATTGGATATTAATAAAGAAAAAACTTGTTGCTCAAACTTGAATAAAATATTAAATAGAATTCAAAAAAAAAAATTATATTTTGATTACTAGATAATCAATGAGAACTTTAATTTCTTCTAAATATTCCATTGATGACTCGAGATCTGTTAATTCTTGAAGCAGACTTACAGCTGCAGCACTAATGTCTTATTTTATTAAATATTACATTAAATTTATTTACTCATTTTTTTATAAATTTTTTAAAATATACCAATATTTTCATGGCTAATTAAACTGAGAAGGCTTTGCAAAAAAGATGAATCTAACAAAATTGGATAAAAATCAGGTCTAGTGCTGACTGTATGCATTTCTTGTATAACTTGATTCAATTCAATTTCTGATTCCATGAATCTTAAAAATATTTCAATTACCTTGATGCTAAATTATAGTTAATTATAATTAAAATAATCACTTTTCTGGATTTTCAGGATATTTGATTCTCATTTCTTGATTTTTAGCGAATTTTTTGTCAAATTGTGTCATTAGTTTACGTAAGCTAGTTTCTGTAAAAGGTTCAACCTGGAAAAAATCAAATTATTAAGTGAAATAATTGTTTAAAAGAGCATTTTAATTTACTTCAGGCTCATTTTCGAGCATTTTTAAGACCTCAAGTCTTTCCTTTTCGGTTAAATGATCGAGGTTTCCTGTTTTGATTCTCTTTTTGGGTTCAAAATCATCGTTTTCATGATACCTGGTCTTTCGGGAATCTTCGAAAGATTTGGATGGCTATAATAATTTTCAAAATTTTTATTTATAAAGAGATTAAGATAATTTTAGCTAAAAAAACCTCATATTTAAGGAGTTCATCAACATTCATGATTTTCCAATTGATTTAATTTGTTTTAGAACTTTTTTTTTAAATAATATTTTAGTAAAAAAATTTACAATAGGGTACGAATTTTCATTTTTATTATGATACCATTTAATATGTCTTCATATTTTTTGAGAATTGAAGAATTTTTTGGTTTTTGTTGATAAATTGGTTATTGTTCTCAAATTCTCAAATTAGGTTATTTTCCCAAAAGAAATATATATTAGGTGAAATTTAAAATCTAGAATGGTTTTTACATGATTTATTTGTTTTGTTCTAAAAATTATAAAGATTTATTGTTAATTAATTTGATATTTTTTACTGACTTTTTTCAATTTCTCCAATATTGTACTCGATCTATGACATATAAATTTTTTTTTGATTTATTTATTATTTGAACCTTAAATTAGTTATCTTAAATTAAATCACAGTTTATTTTAAGTCATAAGTCAATCTCATGACTTTCAGATAATAAGATGTTTTCCAAAATTTTAATTGTACAGTGAATTTTGAGTGATATATATTGCAGTAAAGGGTGACAAACAAAACAAAAGTTTATTTCAATAAAAATTTTTTGTAACTCTTCAATAAAAGCAACAACAAACATAAACATATATTGAAAGTGTCCAAAGAAGATCGACAAAGTTAGTCAAATGCTTAAATATTGTTCATATCAGAAAAGCTTATGGTCCTCACAAGCTTGAAAGATCGTAGAATAAGAAGTGACATTTTACGAATGTTTATAATAGCCAAGGGTCATGAATAGGTTAATTTTTTAAATTGAGTGAAATTTTCTACAAGTTTGTATCTAAATCTAAGAAGAGAGTATCATATAAAACTAGTAAAATAAAATCAGCAAAAGTGGATTTTTTAAATATAACTTTTTTCAAACAGGTTGACTTCAGAATGTAATTTCTTGTCACAGTGTGTAGTTGATGCAAATCTTTCAATGATTTTAAGGCGGGCATTGACAAATACAATGTAAATATATGTAATTGTTTGATTTGGGACAAAGAAAGGGTAGAAAGACTGCTCCAAATCATCTTGAGCTAAATTTCGAAAGGTTTTATAGATTACTATTCTTCAGTTATATTATTAATACTACTAATTCTGCTACTTTAATAAAAATTTTCCAGAATTAAGTTTAACTAAGGGTAAAAAATCGAATGTTCGATCCAAATAAATGAAAACAATTGATAAGAGAAAAAGGTATATGTTATTTAATGATGTTCATTTAAGCATTTAAAAATTAACACAAAATTTATACCATCAAGTAATTTTGCAAAATATTAAATTAAATATTTTTTCAAAAAATAAAACCAACAATTTAATTACATAAAAACTTGAAATTTTGAATCCTTAATTTTTAAATTATATTTTATTTTATTGATATTAAAGTGAAAAGAGAAAAAAAAACGAATCAATTAAAATAAATTGAATTGTGTTTACTAGTCTTAAAAAAACTAATTAAATAAGCTTTATTATCTGGAATTATATTTTTTTAAATAAAAATTATTCATTATAAAATTAGAATAAATTTATAGTTTAAGGCTGCGCACCTCATCGGCTCTAAAATCTTCTCTTAATAAAAGTACTTGGCGTATTTCATTAGGAGTCAAACGCCATGTAATTCCCAACGGCGAATTCCAATACTCGAATAATTCTGTCAAGTTTTCTAGACTCAACAAAATGGATATTTGATTCAAACGCGAAAATTTTTCTCTTGTTGACCATGTGGTCTGTGATGTAAGATAATTTATCAAATGTCTTATTTCCTTGTCTAGTTGCAAACCGCCATATTTACTAAAAGAACATTTGAAAATATTTTTTTCGAATAAAATAGCTGTTTTCGACGCTATTAGACTTGTAAGCGTCTCTTGGTTCTTTTCCGATAGACTATCCTTCAATCCAGATATTAATGAATCTAGATTTTTTACAAAATTTTGGATAAACGGATCATCAGTTTCATATGAATTAAAATCTTCCTAAACCAAAAATTTTATTTTTAAAATTTAAACTACTGCTACTGTTTTATTTATCTTACGTCAGTTATTTTATGGCTTATGCTCGAATATACACTACACCATTGTTTTATTTTTGGCTCGATTTCATAGCTGTTTAGCTGCTCAAAGCCATAATCGAGCAAAGTTTTAAATCTATTGCCAACTGTGGTCAAATCATTCAAGCAGCTCTTAAGATTTTAAATTAGATTGTTTATTTTAATTTTATTTTTTTACTAACATTCAACTTTTCTCTTGATGACTGAGACTCTTGGTCAAAAAGCTTCGATATGTATTCCTTAGAAGTTGAATAAAATTTAAATTTTTTTAGTCAATTTTTTCAGTCAAGTACTTCAAAAGTTTTTTGAACTGTTGAAACAAATTCAATCGATTGATCAATGTTGTTTAAAGTGACCAAAAAGTATATCTTTTGCTTTTGGATTTGTTCCGGACTTTGAAATCTATTTCTTATAGCCTGTGTCAAATCAGAAGTGCTCGGATAGCCAAGTTTAAGCTTGGAGAAAAAATGCTCCCTGTAATTTGATTCCAAAACGGATGAACAATTATTGAACATAGCACAACATCCGTCTACATTATCGCTGTACAAACATCGTCTAAAGAAATTTTTCAAATTTCTAAATTTTTCCTATTTTAATTAAAATTTACTTAATGCATTTTTTAATTATAAAAAAAACATCATCAACAACACTAGAATTGAGAGAATTACTGCTGATGGAGTCCATTTGAATGGCTTTGTTGATGTTTTCAGTCATGAAAAAATTTTCCAACAGAGAATACTGTCCAACAAGCTCTTGGATTGAGCACTGAAGGTCGCACGAGTTTATAAATTGTTTAACATGAGCTACTTTTTGATTCAAAGATTGACTATCTTCATTAGGCATAGCGGACATGTCTCCCACAATGCTTTTGATCAGAAAATTTCTGTACAATTCGGATCTGGCGCTGATCAAGGTTATTTCGGTAAGAAGTTCGTCCATGTCGCGCGGATCAATTCGCTCCTCGATTCGCTGTCCATTGGAATAATTAGACGGATTTCTACTAAAATTAACAATATTTTGTACATCTCTCAAAATAATGTTCAATTTTCTAATTTCTTTAAATTTGTTCAATATTCTAACCGATTGCTTATCGCATTCTTTTTGAATATTTTTTACAAATAGAAATATGTGTCCGTGACCATAGCTGGCTTCAATGACCGGCTGATAGGCTTCAACTACTCTAGCAACTCGTTCGAATAAAAGTATTAGTGCATCGGCAAACATTACGCTCCATCTTTCATTCGATTCATCTGTGCTTATCAACGCACTGAAATTTTTCTCCGCTGATTGATATATTTGGTCACACAAATAGCTGGAAAACTTTTCTATTCCACTCTCCGAAAGACCGATTAGAGGAAAAATTTTAAAAAATCGTTCCATCTGGGGCACATCATGGCTCTTTAGAGCCTGGTCGTATCTTTCGTTTACAATTGCTTGCAGTTTTGTTTTCGATTCTTGCAAAACATTAAATGATTGATCAAGAAAATTTTTTTCTGCCACGTCAACTGTGCCGCTTTTGAGCTTTAGTGAATCTTTGTCAAAGCTTAAATATTTATGTATATGATTAGCTGCCTTAGATAAATTAAAATTAATTTAAACATAAAATTTTGTTCTTGCTTTAAATTACGGATTCATAGTCCTCTTCGTTTAGAGCTTCAGTAACCCCATCTGTGCATGCTTTCAAGTCTAGGATATCTGTAACTCGTTTGATGCAGCTTGAAACTCTTCCCTTTAGAGTTTTTATTGAATTTAGATTTGAAAAATATTAAATTTACTTTAGCCACGTCAAGTTGTCTAACTTTACTGCTCACATTGTCCGCCAAATTGCTTGTAAAATTTATCATTTTCGATAAATCCTGCGAGTCTTTGTAAATCATTTGAATACTCTGACTGTATAAATCTCTTTATTTTTAATTTTGTTTAGACTAAGTTTACTATTTTACCATATTGATTTTATAGAATTGAATTTATTTTCATTTATGGAATGATTATTTAGCAACTGGTGAAGTTCTTGATCAATTTTTTCCTAAAAAATTTTCTTAAATAAAATCAAGTGAATTTTTCGAATTTTTCTAGTACCTCTCTTTCAAAAAGAGAATCATATTCTTTTTTAAGATCATCAATTGACTCCATTGATTCACGTTGCTAAGATATTATATTTGAGTTGTTTTTTTTTCTAATTAATTCAATCAATGCAAAATCTGACAAAAACCTTACACATAAATCAAAAGTATTTTTGTCGATTCAAATATTTCATGCAAGTAATTTAAAATATTTTGTTCATAATTTTTGTTTAATGCAAATTATTTTGAAATATTGCAAGCTCAGAGATAAAATAGAATTAAAAGACAAAAGACTATTTCGGTCATTTGTCGACCATTGATATCTTTTATCTTAGATTTCAATATGGCTCAAAAATAATATTTTCTCAAGGTTATGAAAATTCATAATTTTGAGGTAGCAGAAAAAAATAACCAGTATAAATTGAATGCAGTTTGTTCTAGTTTAAACAAGCGTTTCGCTCAGTCTCAGAAAAAAAGACTCATTTTCTTAAAAATGTGTACTTTGTACCAAAATTCTTACCGTAATCGGCTCATAATAATTTTAAAAAAAAAGCTTAGGTTTTTAATATCTTCTAGATGAAAAATATTGAATAATAAGCATTTAGATTTGAACATATGAGCAAAATTATTTTTACAGCCTAAGCGTACTATTTTATACAGGTAGAATATTTGCTACATTCAAAGTGCCTAGTCATTAATTTCACGTGGGAAAGGTATGCTCCAAAAAGATGCTTTGCCTTGTTATAAATTTAACATATAAATAATTTATTGTAGCTTTTAAAACATTATTTGTGGAAAAAATGATTGCTAAAAACAAGCAAGAATTAGTTAATTTGTGGAAAAACGTAGATTGCGTTTGCTTTGATGTCGACTCAACTGTGTGTATCAATGAAGCAATTGATGATCTGGCAGAATATGCCGGAACAGGCTCCCAAGTCCAAGAATTGTGAGAAAAATTTTAGAAATTATTTAAACTAATTTATTTTTCAAATAAATTTTAGAACTAAAAAAGCCATGGGAGGTAATGTGACTTTTAAACAAGCACTAGCTCAGCGTTTAAACATAATTAGACCGTCCAAAAAATTAGTAGAAGATTTTATTCAAAGTGATAAGTGCAAGCTAACACCTAAAATAAAGTATGTATTTGAATTGATATTTAATTTAAAAATTGATTTATTCTAAAATGAAGCTCTGTAAACCAAGGCTTCTAATAACCTCTTTAAAATTTCAACTTTGAAGTGAATTATCGAAAAAAATTGTTTGAAAACTTAATATTAATTAAATAAATTTTTAACAAGGGAATTAGTAGATTTGCTCAATGAAAAAAATGTAGCAGTTTATTTAGTATCAGGCGGATTTAGACTTTTTATCAATCCCATTGCAGATCAATTAAATGTACCAAGAGACAGAATTTTTGCCAATACTATGATATTCGATCAAAATGGTACTTTTAATTTTATTAACTAATTTTTTCAAAAAAATAAATTTTCTTTAAGGAAACTATGAATCTTTTGACGAAAATGAGTATACAAGTGAATCGGGCGGCAAAGCAAGAGTTATCGATTTTCTTAAGAAAAATCATGGTTACAATAGAGTTGTAATGATAGGTGACGGATGGACAGATTACGAAAGCTGCCCGCCAGCGGTAATTAATTTTGGATTTTTTATTTATCTATTTATTTATTAATTTCTTTCAAAACAAATTTAGAATGGCTTTATCGGCTTTGGTGGAAATGTTGTTCGCGAAAATGTCAAGTCAAAAAGTCACTGGTTTGTTCACGATTTTCAAGAGTTAGTTGATGTATTGCGAAATTAAATTGCGTTTTTTTCTTTCCGAATAATTAGTATAGACATAGGAAAAATAAAATTTATCTCAATTTTTATTAAATTAAATAAATTTTTTAAATTTGAATTATTTTTTGCTTCCCATGATTAAATGCCTACTCACAAAACTAACTAAAAACTTATCCGCGATAATGCTAAATTTTTTTTGCAAATTGTTTGCTTGTTTATAAATGAACATTAAAAAATAAATTCTAATAAAATTTTAATATTTTTAATCAAAGTTGAATCTAAATTAGATAAATGTTTTGTCCATCAAATACTAGCATCTTCAACAACACATGGACAAATGAAGGCTTTTCATTGTGCTTTTTTGATACAATTTTCTACTCGATTTCATTCGGCTTCATTCTCTTGTTTGGCGGAATACAAATCTTGTTTTATATGTAAAATTATTGAAAAAAAATTTTTTTATGCTTTATTAAATTAGTTGTCATTTGAAAGAAAATTTTCCAACAACATCGATAATGAATATTTAAACAAGAATTTTTTGTTCAGGCTTCAATATTTGTTGCATTTTCTGCTTATGCTCGAAGCTTTTATCAAATTCTCAATTGAAACAACCATAATAGAAAAAAATAAATTCTATGGTTATCTAATATTAAATTGCGCTGCTAAATCAATTTCATGGATTCTGGCCATAGTGTTAGTATATGTAGAAAGCTGCAAAGCATTACCAAGTATTCCAACACGCGGACATGGACTTGTACTTTTGATTTTTTGGACACTTCAACTAATAATAGAAAATTTTGCATTCATATCCTATAAAGGGGAAGAATGGTTCTGGAATTTGGACTCTCAAACAGACAAAATCCGATTCTCTCTATGGTGTTTTAGATTTGGTGCAACTTTACTGTGCTTTTTAATTGGTTTTCGAGCTCCTGGTGTTCCCAAAAGAAGATATGGCTTAGAAATTGTAAATTTTGATTTTATTTTAACAAAAAATTTAGAAAATATGTAAAGGAAAGCCAAGAAGTTGAAACATTTTCGCAAAAATTGAATAAAAGGATTAGATTGTCATTTAGCTACATATGGAAAACAGAATCGTTTATAACAAAAGCATATTTTTTCTTTTGTTTATTAATTATGTTGTCTTTGAGGGTAACTTCAGTGATGGTTTCGATATTTTCAAAAATTTTATTCAATCAAATGATTGACATTAGAAACAATAATACAGAAGGGTTTGAAACATCAAATAGTCCTGTGTTCAATGAGCCATTTAAGTTTCCATTTTTGCTTTTGGTCAGTTTGACTTTACTGCTATTTTTGGATGGAAAGCTTATTCAAAATGGTTTTTTGAACAACTTGCGAAGTTTCCTTTGGCTAAGGGTCAAACAAAATATCAAAAAACTAGCATCTAAAAACATATATTTTAATGTTCAAAAGTTGTCGTACAACCTTCATTCTCAAAATAAGCCAAAAGAATTTTATAATCTGATCAATGATGGATCTGAGAGCATTAGTAATTTTCTAAGTAGTCTTCTATTCGATTTTATGCCTATTTTTTTGGATATTTTAATCGCCATACTTTACTTCATGTTCTTGTTTAACATGTGGTTTAGTATTTTGATATTTTTATCTCTTTC
The DNA here is from genome assembly GCA_016987375.1 of Brachionus koreanus. Classification (NCBI taxonomy): domain Eukaryota; kingdom Metazoa; phylum Rotifera; class Eurotatoria; order Ploima; family Brachionidae; genus Brachionus; species Brachionus koreanus. The sequence continues at coordinate 1,940,690 of PJRA01000508.1, forward strand.
TATTTATTTAAGTAAGTAAAAAAATAGTTTTTTATGTAAAATTTCATTAATTCACAAAAAAGCTATCACCATATACATAAGTGAACGTAGAGCAAAATTAAATACAGTTCTCAATGAACGAAAGAAGAATTTGGAAGAAAAAACTGTTGAAGCTTTGGACAATGTTAAATTTGTTAAACTTAATGCTACTGAACATCATGAAACTGAAAAATACACAAAATTAGTTGATCGATGCCAAGTAAGCTATCTATAGTTAATTTATAGCTATTTTTTTTAAAAAAATTTTCTTAATTTAATCATAACAATCTAGAAAGCTCATCTTTTTGACAATTATTTTAACCCAAAAAAAAATTCTATCAAAAAAAATCAATAAATTTAATTTTTAATTTTTAAAGATTGCTGAAACAACCACCTTAAAGTCATTATGGTTTTTGAATTTGTTGCAAAACATGGTGATGAATGTAAGTCTTTTAGTGGGTTCAGCATACTGTTCGTGGATGATTACAACTGAAGAGGCTCTCACTATTGGCGATTTTGTCCTGTTTGCTTCATTTTTGCTAAGACTCTATTCGGAATTGAGTTCTCTAGGATCTTATTACAAGTATTCTAAAAATTTTATCCAAAGACTAAAAAATTAAAATATTCAATAACATAGATCAATAAAAAAGAGTTTTTATGATATGGAAATAGCACTTAATTATACTGATTATTACATTTCTAAATCTAAAAATCTTAAATTTTTTGAATATCACAATGGTACACTACGTTTTGAGGGTGTATCTTTCGATAATTTTTCCGGGTATTTGATTAAAAAAAAAAACTTTAATTTTAACCTCTAACTTTTAATTAAGAGGTTCTGATGATTCAATAAATTTTTCAATAGAGCCTGGCCAAAAGGTTTGCTTGACTGGATGCACATCAAACGAAATAAAAAAAATTCAGGAAGTTATGCTCAAATTAAACAGCTATTTTAGTGGAATGATAAAATATGACAACCAAGATATAAGAAACTTGGAAGAAGAATCACTCAGACGCTTAGTTGGACTCTTGGATATGAATGAAATCAAGCTTTTCTATAACGAATCATTAGAGTTTAATCTTGTCTATGGAAAATTAGGCTTTGTTAAATATGAAGATCTTGATAAAATTGTTGATTACGCAGATCTAAAGCAAAAGGTAACCAATATGGAAGATGGATTTGGAACAATTATATCTCAACAAAATAATTTTTTCTCACAAAAAGATCTGATAAAAGTAAATAACTTATTCAATTTAACTAACTTATACAAATGAGGACTTAACACTCAAAAACGGGATGGGTTTTTTCTATCCTTTGTATCTTTTCTTTTTACTTTTAATTCAACGAAAATAAGCATATTTAGTAGCACAAATTCATTAATTTTTATATTTTTATTTTTAATTTTTAATTTTTATTTCAGAAATTCTGGTTAAAAAAAATTCAAAAATAATTAAATTTATTTAACTAAATACAAAATAAAGAGCCGGAATAAATCCTCTGGCTTTTGAGTGTTAAATAAAGAAACTGTCTACTTTTTTTTCAACATTGTAAATGCCTTAGAAATTTTTTTTAAAAATTATTTTTTTTTATTTCATTCTAATTTCAATTTTATTTATTAACTGTAGTATTTTTTGATTTGTTTAAATTTGGCTGGGTTTGAAAAGTCAGGAAAAATTTCTTGACTTTTCACAATTGACCTCTTTATGTTGTTGTTCTATTACTAAAATTATTATTGTAACAATATTTGACAGATATTTGCTACAACAATAACATGTTTACAAAATTAGTTGTTTATGCAGTATTTAAAGGTATAGCTAGTTTTACGCATGAATAAAAAAATCTGTAGTAAGAAACAACTGCCCCATCTAGAGCCTCATTTTTAAAGTGACGCCACTTAGGCTTAATTTCTATATTTTCCTGATAAACCAACATAATATCAATATAAATTATTTCATTTGAATCAAATTCTAAGCTTTTAGGTCTTAAATTTTTTCAATAAAGATATGATTTAAGAGTAAATTATTTTCAAGGGAATACTGTACGAAATTTTTTTGTTTACATTGCCAACTGATGATTTTAAGTCTTCAAATTTTTTTAATAAAGACTAGTAGTGAAATTTCAAATGTTCTTTGTGGTGTAAGCCCAGTATTAAAATCACATTAATTGATATTTTTTTAATAATTTATTACTGAACGTAATTTTTTGAAATTTAGATAAAACAAATTTGTTTTTCAATTAAAATTTTAATATGAATAATTTTTTTATCTATTTAAGATTGAAATCGCCAGGATTTATGCAAAAAATCCTAATTATCTAATAATAAACGATGTAAGTTGATAAAGTATCTAAATTAGAACTTATTTCTTTGTTTTTAAGACATCTCTTGAAACGGTTAAAGACGAGAAACTGAGAAAAATGATCAACCAACTGTGTGATAATCGAACTTGCTTATTTTTCACAAATGACAAAGATACTTTAAAATCAATGGATAAAATAGTTGTTTTAGAGAAGGGTCGAACAGTCAAATTTGGTCAGTATGATGACTTATTTTCAGATCAAAATTGACGATTTTTTCTATTTTAATCTTTGACAAATATTTTAATTATTCTATTTTTAGAAAAAATTTGTAAATTTTTAATTGTGACTTTGAGTTATTTGATAATTTTAATTTAAAACAAAAAAAAAAGAAATAATAGTCTATGAAATTTGTATTTTTTATTTATATTGTTCAAATCGACATTATCTTAATAAAAATAAAATACTTGAATTGATTAATTTTTTTTTATGAATTAAGGTTTAATATTTAACCAAATTTTAAAAAATTTTATTCTCTTATAAATAAATATACAGATAATTTTTGAAGAGTTATGTTGAATATAAAGTGACTAATAATTTTTTAGAATTTAGCAGTTTTTATCTCTGTTTTTAGAAGAATTTACAAATTTAGATTGTGAAAAAGCTTGTTATTTCATAAATTAGTGAGTTATATTTCCACACGTTTGACGACACAAATCAGAGATCAGTGGCTGTAATTGTGGATAGAATCGGATAAAACGCCATTAGGATAGCAAATATCAATAGACTTAGTGGCACCATTGAAAAATATGAGACCTAAAATTGAAAATAAAAATTTTTTGTTTAAATAATTTTTCATTCAATCGTACAATTTTTGCACGCAATGACAAATCCTCGTAGCCCTCGTTTAAATCGTCCAAAACAGAACCAGTAGTGTCAAGTTTTGATTTGTACTCTTGGCATTGTTCCTCAAGATTTTTTATTTTTGATTCAAGTTCATTGATTTTTTGATTGTTTGACGAGCTAGCATAAATTTCTTCAGTTTTTTGGGCCTTGTGATCCAAAATTTCTTTCAGCTCTTCTAATTTCCTGACCGACTCTTCCAATTGTTTGAAATAAGTCTCTTCATCCAAACTTTTATTTAACAAAGCAGATCTATCTCTTTAAATTATTCAAATAATTTGTTTTATTTTTAAATTAATGTAAAAAAAAATTTACTCTAAAAATTGACGAGCAGCTATTTGAACAATCTGTACTTGGGTCTTAAATTGATCATTAGCTGAAATAGGATTTTCATATGAATAAAAATTTGATTTGTCTATCGAATCTGTTTCATTTTTACTAGAATTTAGCAGATTATTAGCATTTGTTTCTTTGTATTCAAACGAATCGTTTGATTTTGAAATATTCAAAACATTTGTCAGATTTAAATTTATCAACTCATTTTTGCTCAAGACTAATTTTTCTATCAATTTATTTTTTTCTTCAAGTTCTTTTTCTAATTCATCCAATTTAACTGCTTTTTCTTTCAGCAATATATCAAAATTTTGATTGTCTGAGGATTCTTCTTGACAATTATCTTTCAAAAACATTGTTAAAAAAAATCTAATTTAATAATTTGTTTTAAATGGATTAATTTAAATTGCATTTAATCTATAAACTAGCAAAAATAAATCTAAATCAATCTATATTTAATATCAATTACATGAAATTTTCAATTAGTAAATAAGCATTTTTTCAATCATACCTTTTAGCTGATTCAATTCATCTTTTAGCTTAAAATTTGAGTTGATTTCTGTCTCGAGTTTTTGCTTAAGTTCTTCTATTTCGTAATTCAATTTCTTCAATTCCGTATTTAAAGTGCTTGTTTCGGAATTCTCCTTTTCATTTACTTGATCGGTATTAGACTCGACTTCTCCATTTGAATCAGGTTCAGAAATCAGAGCCTGATTTTCTTTTTCATCTTCGATTTTTCCATTTCCTGAAGAGATATTAACACACTCTTTTGGCACAATAACTTCAGATTCATTGATAAAATTATTAGATAGATCATTAAGAACCTCGTTTTTAACCGATATTTTCTTATCAGTGTCAATTATTTCTTTGCTTTCCGGCTCGTTGGATTCTGTTTTAAGATTTTCTTTAATTTCGGACTTTATCATCGTTTCTTCATAAGTATCTATTTTTTTAGCATAAACCTCATTTATTTCTTTCATTTGTTCATACTTAATCAAAAGACCTTCCAATTGCTTTGATTGAATGTCCTTTTCGGCGATCAACAGCTCGATCTTATTTAGAAATGAAATAAAAAAATTATATCAAACCAGCAATTTACTTGTGCAGCATGCTTTTTTTCCGAGTCAACATATTCAGCCATTTGATTTTCAAAGTTTTGTTTTTCATTATCTAGACTAGTACATTTTTCGTTGTATTTTGCTTTAATTTCTTCCAATTCATTTTGAAAATTTTCTATCTGTGCTAACAAATCTTGATTTTGACTTGCAAGATCAAGGATCTTGGATTTTAATTCCTCATTTAGTTTCTTTAATTGAAACGACTCTTCTTCATTCGCATTAACCATTGCTACATAATCATCCAATTTTTGGTTTGACTCGTTTTTTTCTTCAATTAATTTTTGAATGCTTTCCTAGAAAAGAATTTTGATTTAATTTTTTTTTATTAATTTAATTTAGAAAAATTAGGAAAAAATATTTATTCAAGGTTTTTTATTTTTTTTCCAAAATGGGAAAAAAAAACTATTTCATTAGACCAAGTATGATCCAAGAACTAAGGTTTTTGTGGAACGCATATCAATTTGGATTTTTTTTAATCTTTTAATTTTTGCCTTTTCTCAAAAAACCGTCAATAGTCGCCACAGGACGGATAAATTCTGAAGTTGACTGTCTTGATGGCTGCGAGAAAAAATATTTTTTCTCTAATCAATTTTTATTATAATCAATCATTTTATAGTTCTATTTTTTTTACGTTTGCTTTTATTTGTTTACTCAATTTAGCAGAAGTAAAAAGACTCTGATCGAGTGATCTGATAATGAACTTCTAATGAATTGAAAAATAGAAAAGAAGTAAAGCCTAAGGATTATGGATCAGAATAAGTAAATACTCTATTAATTATTCGCTATAAAATTATGTTTTTTAAAATTCTAAAAATATATCTTTAATTTCTTAACTATCCTAAGAAATTTTTAAAACTAGTGATATTTTTTGATACAATAAAGTAAAATTTAAAAATTATTCTGGCAGCTTTGAAACTTTTTCTCATTTTACGACTCACTCGTGGTTTAGCCACCGGTTAGCAAAAATTTTTAAAATTAAAAAATTATTTTTTTTTTAGTTAATTAAATCTAAAAAATAATTAAATTTTTAGTACTGATAATTGAAATTTAAATAATTAAAAAAAATTGTGTTTAAAAAAATAATGTCTTGGATTATTTGATCAGTCAATATTTTAATTTTTAAAGCATTTTTATGCCAAAATATTTAAAATTTTATTCAAATTTTAAATTCAATCAGTTCTCATGAACACAATAATATTTGTATGATTTTATTTTTATTTAACACTAGAAACACCAAGCATTTTTTCGTAATTTTATTAACGAAAAAATTTTAAAAAAAAATTAAATTTTTAAATTTTTGGTGCTTCTAATTTAAAAAAAATTTAATTCAAAAAAAAGTGAGTGATTTGTACACTATTCGACATTTAATACATACCTTAGCTGAGTCTTCGATTTTTTGCTTCTCTTCTCGTAAAGAATTGATAGTTTTTTTATATTGTTCTTCAGTAATATTCTAAAAAATGAAAATTAATTATTCATGAAAAAATTTTTTATTTTTTATTTTAAATTTCACTTTATTATTTAAACTAGTTTGTTTTTCCAGGCAATCGATCCGAGATAGCAGTCGATCCTCTTGAATTAAAGTCTTTTAAAGTTCAAAGTATTTTAGTATTTAAAAAAAAAAAAAAACTCGACTTACAAGCCACCCATTTTCGCTAGTTTGCTTAGCTTGGTCAATAAAAGTCTGTAAGCTCAGTAATTTTTGATTCAAAATTTCCTCTCTCATCATAGCTTCCTATTTTTTTTTAAATTTGAAAAAAGTATGACAATTATTTAGGATTTTTTCTCTTACTTGTAAAAATAAAGCCAGTTGATACAGCTCCTGTGTTTGCACATCAACTTTGTTCGTTTGTTGAGTACTTAATATGTTAAAAAAAATTAAAATCCAAAATTTATTTAAATAAGCAATAAAAAAATATAATTTAATTATGCGAAATTGATCTAAATTTTTCTATATTGTTTTTACCTTTCTTTAACAGTTAGAATATTTTTTTATTATTTGACAAAATTTAAGAAAAAAACAATCATCAAATTACGGTTTATAAATGGCTTCAACTCCAGAGCGAAGAAAAAGTCTAACTTCAACAGTAATGCAGCCATGAGTTACCTTTTTAGTATTCTCAGTTACATCAACACCAAATTGAATTATGTCACCAGATGTTAACTCATATGGAGGGCTATCTTCGTTACTTTTTCCGAGTCGGTTGCCATTTAAAAAAGTTCCATTTGAACTTTTAGTATCTTGAATATAAAACTGAAATTTAAAAAAAATAAATACATACTAAAATAAAGCATTTTTTCTTTAAATTAATTACTTTGCCATTTTCTTCCCAGAGTAAAGCATGATTTCTGGACAGAACTTTGCAGTCAAATATCGCATTGTTGGGCTCTGGTCTAATTTTGGCTACTGATCTGCCTATTTTACACGATTTATCTAAAGGTATGCGCCTTTCTTCAAACAACTCGCTTGAATTATTTCCATTCGAGCGAAATATAAAAACTGCATATGGACAATTTTCCAAATTGGTTGTGTTGCTATTAGGCGACTGTTGATTTTGATTTATAATTGGTGAGGTGGTCGACGTGTTTGAAAGATAACTCGAGTTTAGGCTGTCTCTACTCAGCAGTGTTTGATAATTGGATTGCGGTGATAAGGTTGACAGTGACGATAGAGATGAAGAGAAAGCATCTTCTTCCATTACTATTGTCATTATAATTTAAAAAATTTATCTAATCGCTGATCTCTATTCTGATAGCAGAATATTCAAGAGTCTAAAACTTGTCAAAGCCAAGGATATAAACAGAATTTCTAGTACAATTTAGTTTTTCTTATGTTAACAACAACAAAAAATGATGATCTCAAAAATTATATTTTTATATTATAATGATATTTTATTTAAAAAAAAATTATTGCAAAAATTGCAATTGAAAGCAAAGCGAAATTATATTTGCAGTGAATTGGTTGTTCTCTTCACTTCTATGTCTAATTCCATTTAAAAAATGAATAAATTTATTATGCAAACTAAAGCTAGAGGGAGCCATGATGATTAAAATTCACCTATTGGCAAACTAATTAGTAGATAATTGATGCTAAAAATTCAAGTTAATCAAACTCAACCTTAAACACTTGCTTAGATATTTTAATTATAAATATTGAAAATGTGCTATTCCTTTAGGAGATGACAAGCAATAAGCTTGAAAATTTTTGAATTAAAATTAAAGAAGATCCGGGAGCAAGCTTTTGCACCTGGATAAAATATTTTATCTAAGATATGTCTAATATCTTCAAAAAAAACTAATGAGACAACTTAGAAAAAAAACAAAGATTTGCTAACATTTTTGAATGCTTAGAAAATCCTCTTCCAATCTAGAGTCCAAATTGGTTGCCATGGAACTAGCTTAATAAATTATAATACATTCATTAGTTGTTATATTATACCAAGTTTTATATGTAACTCAAATTGAAAGTTGTTTTTGATAAACAAATTATCTTAGGCAAAAATGAGGAATATAATTGGACCAAATCCGGGTGAATTCGGAGTTGTAAGTTTGTCCGGCTGATATTGAAAAAAATAAATTTCTTTTTTGTTGTGTAGATAGCCAAACCTCCGCGTCCAGGAAATGAGAATTTGGTACAAAAATCAAATCGAATTAAATTTGAACAAGAGACCTTTAATGCCGGTCATAAGCTCAATGTTAATGACAAAATAAAATTCGATTTTTTTAACGATATTGATCGAAAAGCCAAACTTAAACAAATTGATCGCACTGTTGAAGAAATAATGAACCAAAGAAATTTTTTGCTTTTCGAACGTCGAAAAAAGTTTGCTTTTTATCATATTAAATTAAAACATTTTTAATAAATGTTTTCCAGATTGAAGGATTTATTAAATTACGAGGATAAAATGTACGAACAGGAACTCTTATCAAGTGTAATTACTCCATTGGAGCGAGCAGCCCAACTTAGAGAAAAAGCTAAACAGATTAGAATTAACAAAGAAATGGAAAAGGCTGCTTTTGTACAAGAAAAACTTGAACAAAAATGGAGGTTAGTTTAAAAAAAATTTGAAAAGAAAAATACTGTTAGATCAATTTAGATCCGAATGCGATGAATTGAGAACTTTTCAATCTAAGCAACTGCAGGCTGGAATGAAAGAAGAGCATATGAGACAAATTGAGGAAAAAGTGTGCCGCAATAGACATAAATTGGTAAAATTTTTAGCTAGTATTATTTTTAATTAAAAAATAATAAATTTCTGAGTATCTTCTTTGTTTAGCAAAACTGTAAACTCTATTCCTAAATTTGCATTTAAAACACTATTCAAATAAAAAAATTAAAAATCAGAAAAATCAAATTATTAAGTATTTAACTTAGTGGCGACATTAAGATTATTGTTTTATTTTTGATTTTTTTATCTGAATTAACTTAAATAGAAACAAAAGAATGAAAACTATCTTGAACTATTTATATGCTTTTTTTAAGGAAGAAGAAGCCGTATTTGCTGATTTATGGTATCAGGATATCCAGGCCAAAAAAGAAAGGGAAGATCGAGAAGCCAAAAAGGCATATGAACGAAATATGGAAGTGGCTGAAATATTAAAGCAGCAAATGGATGTGCTGGAAAGACAAAAAGAAGAGGAAAAACGAATTAAAGCCGAAAATGGTCGGCTAATGGTAATTGAAAAAAGAGTTGACAAAAATTAATTACTTATATTGAAATTTAAGCGTGAAAAAGAAAATATTGACAAGCTTGAAAAAGATCTGCTCTATCAGAAAAAATTGGAGGACCAAGCAGCTCGAAGACGTGAGCTTGATCTTAACGTAAAGTATGTATTTAGCTAGGAAAAACAAAGATTTAGAGTGGATTCATTTTAATCCAAGTATTTGCTAGAGAATGCTAATTATTTTTGTTTCTAAGGGCTAAATTAGAGCATGAAGCTAAACGCGCAAAAGAAGAGCTCATGTTTGATCTGAAGGCGTTGGAAGACTCGTTGATATCATTCCAGAATGAAGATATCGAAAAGGCTAAAAGAAAAGTAATTGATTAAAAAGAAAAAAACAGTTTAAAAATTTTTAATTTTTAAAGCAAGAATTAATGGAAGAGCAAAGATTGTACAGGGAATATTTGAGACAACAATACGAAGAAGAAAAACGACGCGAAAAAGAACTCGATCAAATTATAAGCGAAGAAGTTGAGAAGCAAATGCAAAAGCGTCTTGCAAAATGGAGAGCTGAAAAACAAGCAAGAAAAAATCTTTTAGAAAAAGTTATCCAAGAGAGACAGCAACAAATTATTGACAAAAGTATATTTATTTTTTTATTTTTTGATAGAAAAAAATTTTTTTTTTTAGTTGAACGCAATAGGCAAAGAGAACAAGAACTAGAATTAGAGAGACAAGAAATTAATAAGATTATTGATTTTTATAGACACCAAGAGGAACTAGAAAAGCTAAAATTGAGGGAGAAAATCCGCAATTATGGCCAAGATTTAAGTGAACAAATACAATATACTAATCTTCAAAAGAAAATAGTGAGATAGCTTAAGGAATTTTCATTTTTTATTTTTCTATATTTGATTAGGCAAATGATTTGGAGAAACAAGAAATCGATGCATACCACAAAAATGAATTTGATTATCAGAATAAATTAAATTCTACTATGCAGAGTATTCAGGAGAAAAATATGGCCCGACGAGCTAATTTGCCGAGTGGTTTCTGCGCCAAATGTCGTCGAGACTTGAAACTTAATTCGGCAATTAGTGATTACAATAGTGCTCTATGTCGTTGTCACGATTAGACATGTATTTAAGATCTTGTTTATTTTAATTAAGATTAAAAAATAAAAATTTATTTTAAAACAAATACTTTATTCATCTAAACACTAATAAAATAGAAAAAAAATAAAAGTTTAAAAAAAACTACAGATAAATTCCTAGTTGATAGAAAAAATTTACATGCTTAAATCATGCAAATTTTTTGAAGTAAAAGCAGTTAATATTAAATAGAGCTCTTGTTTGCTAATAATTCCATCATGATTTACATCGCCTAATTTTAATAGACCTTTTTTGAACATCTTAAAATCTTCGGCTGTATAGTCTTTGTTTACTATGTCAATTAAATCTTTTGCCAATGCGTCTATTTCTTCATCATGCAATTGTTGATTACCATCTTTGTCATAAGTTGAGAATATTTCATCTAATTGATCTTTCTTTATCAATGAAAATGAATTAACAACCAGTTTTAGATAATTGTTTTCATTTGGATTTATCAACCTTTGAAAAGTGTTTAACTTCATTTTTTTTTTACATTTTATGATTGATTAATTAATTTGTGACTGAAGAGATTTTGACTAAATGTCACAACACTTAACCAAAATAAAAAAATTTACTTGATCATTTCAGATAGTTGTAGTTTTCCATCAGAGTTTTTGTCAAATATTTTAAGCTAAAAAAGTTATTCAAAATAGTTTAAGTTGGATAAAAATTTACTATGCTTTGAGTGTAATCATTTAGTTTTTCTTCAGTAATTTCAATTTTATTTTCCATGTGTGACTCGAAAAGCTTTGAAATAAAATTACGCAATTCATCTATCTCGATATAACCTGATTTATCTTGGTCAAATTCAAGCCAAATCTACATGAAAAATCATCTATTTTAAAATTAAAAAATCAAAATTTAGTACTTTCATAAAATTTGATGATTCCAAAAAGTTTTCACGACGGAAAATAAATATAAAATTTTCTTCTGTTGGCAATATTTCAGCTAATTCTTGAACTGATATTTTACCTTCATTTTTTAGCATTATCGTTAAACTATCTTTATTCTAAATAAGATATTTTTACCATCGTCATTTTCATCATATGCATCAAGAACTGTTTCTCTAAATTGTTTCAAAAACGATTCTGGGACAGCCTATTAAAAAGAAAACTTTAAAACTAAATATTTGATATTTAGATTTTATTAATTAAAAATTTAATTTATCTAATCTGCAAAATAATTGTTTAAAATTATTTATAAAACTTGACATGTAAAATTTTAAAATTAATTTAAAAATTAAATACTCTTTAAATTTATTAAATCTGAATATTTTTTAGTAAAAAACTCGAATTCTGAAAAAATTCTCTAAATTAAATGTTAACAAAAATTGGAATTTTTTGTATATAAACACAACTCTCAGTTTTAAAAGATATTTGATTAATTTATTATTTGATAATTAATTAATCTCATAAAATAAAATAAACAAAAATTACAGGAAATAATTAGCTTAACTTGACGTATTAAAATATAAGTCATTTATATTGAAGATCGACTTTATGAGCATTAGTAATAAATATAAAAATAAGTATAAATTTAGAATGAAAAATTAAAAACAAAAAAATTTTTGATTGTATAAATATGAGTTTTTAAGTTTTAAGCTGAATTTTTGTATTATCTTTTATTATAAAATTTTTTTATTTTATTTTTTTTTTCAAAAAATTAATTAATATTTACTTGACAAGTTAATTGATTATCTTTTTAATTAACTTGAAGTTTTTTTATAAATTTGACTAAAAATTAATTCTAATAAAATAATAAATCAAAAATTTCGTAAAAAAAAACAGACTTAGTCTAAGCTTTTTTGAACTATTTTAATTTGTAAAATTTAATGTAGATTAAGAGAATAGAATTACATCGATATCAGACTTGTGTACACTATTACATAATTCACTTAGAAATTTATCCAGTTCTTTGCCCTCAATGAATCCATTACCTTTGATTTAAAAGATTAAAAAAATCAAAAAACTTTATCAGTTGTCGAACCATCAGCGTCATAGTGGTTCCAAATCTCCATAAAATCAGTTGCACTTATTTTATTTAGTTCATTTGTCTTCTCGTCGCGAAATTTTCTTAAAAAATTCTCTCTTTTTGACATTTCAAAACTTTTGAAATCTAAATCGTTAAAATAAATAAGAAAAAAATGAAATTTTAGCTTTAAAAAATGTCTATTTTTATATTGAAATTTGTAAATTACGAAAAAATAAAAACAAATACATATATTTCTAGTTTACATGATTGAACCAGATCGGGAATGATTAAACAACAGAAGGAGCAAAAAGATGAAAAAAAAAGAAATTAAAAAGCTAATTTGAATTTATAATTCTGTCATTGACTTTTAAAAATATCGAAAAAAGAAAAAACTTGGGAAAAACTTTTTTATGGCCTTTTGCATCATTCAAAATTAACTCCCTTAATTAATTAGAGGATAAAAAAATTCTATGAATTCTAACTCTTTTGAGAAATCTTGGCAAAAATTTATTTAAAAAAATTGGCTAATTAAGTTTTAATGTTTCCTAGCAGAACAAAAATATTAATTCATGGAGTTTTTTTTTGTAGATTGCTTCACGCTATGGTTCAACTTTAAAATTGCAAATCAATTTTGATTAAAATTTCAGATTGAATTCAAATTTTGAGATTTCACTAATTTATTGACTTTTTTGGCTAATTAATCTTCCAACTAACGCTCATCAATCTTTTACTATTTCTAAGACATAAAGGTAATTTTCAATCTTTCTTTCAACCGGAAATTAACTTTATTACTTTATTTTTAATCTTAAATTATTTCATTGACTGCATAAATGCTTTTATGAATTCTTTTTTTTTTACAATGAAATTCTCGTTCTAATCAAACAAATCATTCCAAAAAACAACTAAAATTTTTTGAAATTTTTAACAACTTTTGCATTGCTTAGGTTATGTTTTTAGATAAAACTATATAAATAGATATAAATAGATAAATTTTCAAAATTTTAAAATAAATTTTTTATATTTTATTTGTACTTTTTCCTCAAATAACTATTGATTGCATTAAATTTTGAATTTGTTGAATATGAAGTAAAAATTTTAATTTCTTTTTTTTTAGATGTCTTAAACACGATTCAATAATTTAAAAATAAATTGACCTGATTTTTTTTTTCTTCCTTCCTTCCTTCAATTAAAGTAAATTGAATATTTTTTGAAATTAAATAAAAAAAATAAAAATCTTAAAATTAGAATCACAATATCTTTCAAATTATATTAGAAAAAATTTAATAAAATAACTAATTAATGCTAAATAATTTTTTTTACATTTCTCTTTATTTCTCATAATCCCTTATTTTTGAAATAAAAATTAAATAAGTAAAAAGAATTCCTAGAATTAAAAACTTAATTTAAATATTCTTTTTCACTCTTTTTTAAATTAATTAGAAAGTCAATTAAACAATTAAACGCCGCCACTGATATAACGGGATCTGTGACGGAGTCCTGGTTTAGAAGACCATGAAGTACAAAAGTAAAGAACGAATTTTTAATTTTTAAATATTTTAATTTCATGCATCGTTTGGTGAATGTATCAAACACCATCTCGTCCATGTTAAAACATTTTTAAATTATACCTCATGCTCCAAAAATATGTATTAAAAATCAAGTTTTTAGTTTTAATGCAACATTAAGTCTTGAGATTGTTCTGAAAAATAAAAATCTATCTTTCAAAAATTTATTTGATCCAGCGATAGAAATTGGATCTATAGATAAATTAGAAAAACTGTAATTTTATTTTAAATTTTCGGGAAAAAATTTCAAGACTTAATGTTGCATTAAAACTTGATTTTTAATACAGACCCAAGGTTTAACACATATTTTTAGAGCATTTAAGATACACTAAGGTTGATATAAAATGTTCAAAAACTTTCAAATGTATACTGACTAACTATTCAAAATATACAAAAAATTTTTGTATTTTTAAAAATTGAAACTTAAATATTTTTTGATAGAAATAAAATTTAATAGTTTTAATGTTTAGTTTTGTTTTTAATTCATGAAAATTTCTAATTAATTTTCAGGAAAAACACTTAATTTGTCTACATAACTAAATTTGAAATAATCAGCCGTGCTATCTAGTGTCAAAGAAGATGAGAATTTTTTTTGTGAAAAGAATAATTTAGCCAAATTTTATCTCAAGTGGTTTTGTGAAATTTAGTACAAATAAAAGAGTGCATAATTTAAATTATTCTAAATTTGCAGAGTTACTAGAATGTTCTTAACAATGCAACTATGAATGTTGCACCATTTTGCATTTACAGAACTCGCTTTTGATATTTATAAAAATAGTTATAAGAATTTTGACATTTTTAATGTTCTAGAGCACTAAATTTCACAAGGGATCTCAAGGCAAGAGGTACAAGTACCTTAGCAAATATATCCAACAATACACATTAGTTTGAAGATCTTATTAATAGTAAACAGAATCCCTTGTTATGCATTATTTTGGACATATTAATCATAAAGCAATATAGTATAACAAAGATGATCAGCAGAGAAACAGTTGAACAAGAGTTGAAAAATATCAAAATCGTTTAATGTTAGGACTATTATATTTTTTTTTAAATTAGTTCTATAATTATGATGTTACTTAGATCCAATTTTATTTTGGGTAACTTTTTTCCTTTTTCAAAATTTTTTCATTGAGCAAAAATCAATTTTATTTTTAGTTTTAGAAAAAGCACTAATGTTTTTCCTTTTTGATTTTATTTTTTCCTGTGAGTAAATTTTTTTCTTGAAAACTTAAAGTGTTATTCTGTTTGAATTTATACATGTTTATTTAAACCTAACTCAAATTAAGATGAGACAAAAAATTAAAACTTGTCTAATGGAAAACATGCAAAAATAGGAAAAAAATCCTCTTTTAATTCCCTTTTATAAATGTAAATTTCTTAAAAAATTAGACTGTTAGAATAAAAATGTTGATATTTAAAAAATCTATGAAATCCTTTAATGCAAAGACTATAATTCTTGATCGATGGCTTTTTATATCTCTAAAATTAAGTACCAATCTGTCTTTTAATACCTTATTTCGGTGTTTATAGGTATTTTATCAGCTTTCATATTAGATAAAATTTTGCTTTATTTAATTTAATTTAAGAATAATATTCAAAATCTTACATTAAAATATTATGCGCTTCATTACAATGATTTGGTGACGGAATTCTAATAAAATAATACTATTTTTAGCATCAATATTAGCTAGTTAATCTAATGAATTGGTTATTTATCTTTTAAAAAATATGATTAAACAATAAAATTAAAAGCAGAGCATCTTTTACATTTAGAATTAGATAATAAACTTTTAATTAAAATTGCATTTAATATTTAACATGTGATTTTGAATTTATATAAAAAATCTTTCAAAATTATAATTTCATAATTTTTTCCTTATCTCAATTTTATTTTTTTTCTAATATTTTACTGTTAAAAGATTGAATGCTTATCTAGACTTTCAAAACTGTTCAAAAATTTTGTTTGTTTTTGTTATAATGATTAAATGGTTAAAGTTAACAAAACTTAGAATTTATTAAATAAGTAAATTTTTAATTTTTTTATTGTTAAACGTATTAGAATTTAAATTTTGATTTTTTGTAATGAATCAATGCAAATTAAATACTATTAAATTAAAGAAGTCATTAGTTGTATATCAATGGTAAACTAATAACATATTTTACCTGCTTTAATTTGATTCAAATTTAATTTTTTGTGAAAATTCCTTTTGTCATTTTTTTATATTCTAAATGACTTAGACTAGGTCAAAAGCAGTTTTTTTCCATATTTTTAGTTACCAAAAGAATTAAAATAGATGAAATTGAAGAGTTTTTGATTAAGATATTTGAATGGTTAACATAAAAGAGATTTTTTCTAATATACTTTTCAATTAACTAGATTTTATTTATAAAAAAGATTATCTAAAATCTGTGTGACAAGAAATTCAAAAAACAACAATTTTTAGAAACTTGTAAAATGTATTAAAAAAAAATAATCTTCAAAAAAAAAACATGAATTTATATCAATTTTTTTTATTTAAAAAGACATTAGTACATAAATGAAAACAAATAGACTTAGCAAATAAATGAAAAAATTTTAGATATGATTTAATATTTTAGTTTTAATTTGATTTAAATTTTTATTTTAATATTTTAGTGACTCAAAAAATAAGCTTTTGTAATTAGTTTTTAACATTTGAGTCAAATATTTTAATTAGTTTTTTTTTTTAAGATTTCATTTTTAAAATATTTATCTAGACCTCTATTTAAAGCATAATTTAATTAAACATAAAAATAGGTTCAGCTAATTGATTCAAATGTATAAGCTTTCGTGATGGTATAACTTAATTTATAAATGAGTAATGATTTTAAATTAAAATTTTTATTTTTTTATTTAAGTTGTTATAGATGTTGTTAAACTAATGGTAAATAAACAATCATACTTTTGGAATCCCATTTTTGAAATTTTATTTTTATTTTAAAACTTTTCTGAATTTTTTAAAATACTAAAACTTTTTGAAGCAAATTAAGTATTTGAAATATAATAATAGTTCTAGTGTCATTTCCATTAGGAGTTAAATATTATATAAAATTGAAATTTTTCTGGCTTAATTTGTTTAATTAAAATATGATTTTTTTTTTTTTAAAACAGCTTGAAAATAAGATCTAGATACACGGTGCTGGTTAAATTATAAAAATTTTTTTTGGACAAATTCAGTTTTTTTAAAGTTAAATTTAGATTTTTAAAATGTGTATTTTTTTTACATAGGCATGAGAGGTGACGTCAAATTATTAGCTAATTTTTTGATACTTTTCTCTGTCTAAAAGCAGCTCTAAATTTTTGATTTAGAATTTAAAATTATTTAATTATTATTTAATACATGATTTTCAGATATTTGTTTTAAGCAAGCTAAGAGAAAAGTTTATAAATATAGCCAAAGGTAAATAGAACCTTGCAACTATTTAAAGTTGAGCAATTTTGCCTAAAACTTCCACTCAAAATTTGAATAGCTAATTTGTTGAAGGTATTTTGAATAATGCAACGAATGCATCATTAAACCAACATGACTAGTCGACATTAATACATCTTAATTAGTATATAACCATTGTTTCTATGCCATTCAAAATAGACTGATATTTTATCGGCTTTTTAAACTGTAAATTAATCAAATATTGGCAAACACTCTAAGCTTGGTATTATGCATCCAAAATGTATTCTGTGCTTGATATTTATTTTTTTTAGATTTTTTTCTTTTAGTTATATCCTTAGTGCTTTTTTTTTTTTTATATATTTTCGCTTTCAAATAAATTATTTTAAAATTTTAATTCAAAAAACGAAAATAAAAAAGGTTTCGAATTTTTGCCAAACAAGTTTTAACTTTTTTATTTCGAGCTGATATATTATGCTAAGCTTACACATAAATTTAAGCTATATTATAACAACAAACAAGTCTACGCAAATTTCTAAATTAATTTCGACGATTGGTCCAACTCATAAGGACTGCTTCTAGTCGGAGTGCTTTAAAGCAATTTTTTTGTTAGGGACTTAGAAACATTTTTTCGAATTAAAAAAACTAATAAGTTTTCGTTTCAAGACACAATTAATGCACTATAGAAGAAGATTAGGGTTTTGGTTGTCAAGTAAAATTAAAATAAATTAGAAATTATTGAAACTTGAAAAAAAAAAACTTTGATCTAGCTTCTTTGGGTACTTAAACAATTCTCTATCAAATTAGAAATTGAAACTACCAGAAACTTTAGCGATATGTAAAAAGAAACCCCAGGTTTATCGCTAATTCTATATTTATCAGACTTGGATTAAAATTTCGAATATTTGATTTTTTTTGACTTACCTTTATCAGGTTTATTTTTAAAGTAATCAACAGCTACTAATTAGAATTTTTATTTTTTATTAGCTGTAAATGCTAGCAGTAAATATTGGCACCGTGTCATAGCTCCCTCTATTTTTTTTGTTGTGTCTGTATTTCGTTACCAAATGATATAGAGGCAAAAAAAATAATCGAAACTTTTTAAAAACCGTTTTAGTAATTTCAAGCAAACTTTTAATCCAAAAGAAACAGTAAAAATAATGTATAGATTTGGAAGCAACAATTCCAACAGTAACTTTCGAGCTAATGGATCCAATCGCCATGTAACTCATTCAAGAATCGAAGACGAAGAAACTATTTACAAAAAGTACGAACTTGGTCAAAAGCTTGGACAAGTAACAAAATAGACTCGTTCGAAGAAATAGTCTGTAGTCTGTATTTTTTTTATCTATTAAGGGTAGTTTCGGCGTTGTGTACGAAATAAAGAACAAGGAAACAAACGAAAAGTTCGCTATCAAAATTATAAATAAAGAAAAAACTGGCAAGACCGCCATTAGCTTTGAGAATGAAGTAAACATCATGAAATCAGTTACACACAAAAATTTAATTAAATTAGAAGAAGTCTTCGAAACAAAAAAAGTATTTTTTTTCAATTTAAGAAAATTTTTTTTTTTTTTGTTTTTTAATTTGGTTTTTAAAAGAAGCTATATTTGATCACAGAATTATGTGAAGCCGGTGAGTTGGCCAAATGGCTGAAGAAACAAAAACCCATAAAAGAAGATCATGCCCGAATAATAATGAGACAAATTGTTGAAGCTATTAGTTATTTGCACAAAAATGATATTGTTCATAGAGACCTCAAACTAGAAAACATTCTAATCAAAGAATTTGATGCCGATTCGGACAATGTTTTGATAAAAGTAACCGATTTCGGCTTAAGCAGCCAAAGAGACTCGGTAGGCACAGAATCAATGTTCGAGGACTACTGTGGTACGCCTTTGTACATGGGTTAGCTTGGAGTTAAATTCTAAGTCTAAAATTCAAATTAAATTTTTGTATTAAGCGCCTGAAATAATCGACAACAATCCATATAGTCAATTATGTGATGTATGGGCATTGGGAATAATTATGTTTTTTATGTAGGCTTTTCAGGCTTTCAATTTGTAAATTTTTTGAGTTTAATTTTAAAATAAAGTCTTACTGGCCATTCACCTTTTACTGCTGAAAATGAGTCAAAACTTCGCGAACAAATTAGAAGTGCTGAAATAAACACCGGCTTAAATTCATATAATATTCTAAGTGCCGAAGGTAAAAACAATTTTGAATAGGTCTGAGTAAAAATAATTAACCCAGTTTTGTCTAGCAAAGGACTGTCTGAGTCGAATGATTAAAGTGAACCCAGCGCACAGAATAACCTCAAGTGAACTTTTTAGCCATGCTTGGTTTATGGTAGGTTCAATCAAATAGATCAAAATTGGAATTATATTAGGTTTTTTTTTTTATTAGAATAAAAAATTAAATGAAATGGAAAGTTCTAAAAATGTTCTTGAGCTAATGAAAGAGTTTTATGAGGAGCAAGAAAATTTGTCTCTTAGGGAAAATGAAAAAGTGAACGGTGACAAAACTGAAGTGGAATCTGTGGCTGAGAGCAAAAAGGTAAAATAAATTTTTTAAAATTAGCAAGAAATTTTTAAGTGTTTTGTTCATTGTTTAGCCGGCAAAAAATTTACCTAGGCCTACTGTCGGACGATCAAATATTAGAGTAGATAATAAAGTAATTTTTTTATTCTGATTAGATAAAAAATTTTTTTAATTGTTTTATTTTATTTTTTAGAAAGCAAATTTTCATTCAAAAAAAAAATAAATTAACTGTTGTAAAATGAAAGCGAGTACGATTCGGTTAATTGTGTAAAGGGCTGAATTTTTATGGGTTTTCTTCCTATATATTTTTTTCTAAAGTTATAATTTATTTTCAATAGAATATTTGTTTTAAATAAATTTTTAAGTGAAAATATTTTTTTAATTTAGTTTTTCTTTTATATTTTCGGGCATTCCCCTTCTAGGTAATTTCAAATTGAATCAAACACAAAAATGATTTATGAATACATTTATTCAAGATTAATTAACAACTTTATTGACTTAGCTAGAGGGTTTGGAAAAGACTGGAATATTAAAAGTGTGCCTAATTAGACACCATATTTTGAGAAAAAAAAACCTTTGCTTGATTTTGATAGCTTTCTATTTGTTCAAAATAAATAAGAATCAAATGTCAAATGATATTTATTTATTTTGGTCATAAATCTTGAACCATTAGGCACTAAATCAAATCAAAATCTTTGATAACACAGAATCAATAAACCTTGAGTTGTTCATGCGTTAGAATGCAAACTATTAAATTATATAACTCAGCTAGCAAAAATATTTGATTTTAAATTAGCTTTTATTTTTTAAATAAATATCTCGAAGTTGAATTAAATTTATGAGATATTCAAAAATAAATACTCAAATTTTTTAATTTTATCAAAATATAAAATTTGATTGCTAAATTTAATATGAGATATATTTAATATATTTTATAAATTACATGATTTAAAATGAGATTTTTATAAAAAATTTGAAAAAATTGAATGGAGTTGAGGGGGATCGATCCCCTGACCTTCCGCATGCAAAGCGGACGCTCTACCACTGAGCTACAACCCCTTAGAATAATTTTGCAATATTAAACTAAAATCAACAAAATTTTAATTTAATCTTTTTCAGCAATATAATTTAGTTGGTTTCTCTATTTTAGCGTGCTGGAAATCAAACAAAAAAAATTTGGCAAAAACTAATTTTGAATTTTAATTAATTTGATTTATTTATGGATTCGTTTTTTTTTTTATAAAATTTTTTTATTTAAATTAGGTGTAAAAAAAAAGTCAACAAAAAAACTAAACAGATTCATATTCTTTTCGCCATGAATCATATTTATTTTTAAACTGTTTTGCTGATGGTTTAGTTGATAGAAGAACTGCTTCGACGTCCTCTGTTCGGATAGGATCCAAAATAAGCTGATTAAGTTCATCTCCTATGAAAAATAAAAATTTTTGTTGATTAAAATTTTTATTTTTATTCTTCATGTCTATATACCTTCATGAATATTATCTAAAGCTGTAAATACTTTACGAACGCTTTTCATAGCTGCTTCTTTGCATACAAGTTTTATATCAGAACCTGAGTACCCGTCTGTAATCTTATTT
Source organism: Brachionus koreanus (assembly GCA_016987375.1). Taxonomy (NCBI): domain Eukaryota; kingdom Metazoa; phylum Rotifera; class Eurotatoria; order Ploima; family Brachionidae; genus Brachionus; species Brachionus koreanus. The sequence goes on from PJRA01000508.1 coordinate 1,962,256, forward strand.
TTTTAAAAAAATTTATTTTAAAAAATGAGAAAATAATAATTGAAATATTAAAACTTTAATTTAATATATTACCTCAGCTAGTCTATTATAGTCTAAATCAGATGTCAAACTAAGTCCATTTTCTTTGATAACTGTAGGAGGTAAATGAGTTGTAAACATGTTTATTCTCGCTTCGAAAGTGGGTAAATCGACAATAATTCGTTTTTCTAAACGTCTTAACATCGCATGGTCCAATTCCCATGGAATATTTGAAGCGGCCAAGAGAAAAACTAGATCGTCGCTTTTTGCCAAGCCGTCCATTTGTACTAAAAGTTCAGTTTTCATTCGTCTACTGCCTTCATGCTCAGTGCCACCGCCCGCTGAACCACGAATACTCATTATTGACTCTAATTCGTCCATAAAAATTGTCGAAGGCGCATAAAATCTTGCCATTTCAAACAAAACTCGAACTAATTTTTCAGAATCACCGCGCCATTTACTTACTATACTCGATGCTGATATATTAAAAAATGTTGTTTCGCATTCAGTAGCTACTGCTTTGGCAAGCAGGGTTTTGCCAGTTCCAGGCGGACCATAAAGCAATAGACCTTTCCATGGAGAAAGAATGCCTGTGAATAACATAGGATACTTCAAAAAAAAAGTTCACTCAAAAAGATTATCTTAAAATTTTATCTTCAAGTCTACTTTGATCGGATAAACTACTGCTTCTTTGATAGTTCTTTTGGCTGACTCTAGTCCTATTATGTCATCCCATTTTACATTTGGATTATGCATATAAATATCCTAGTAAAAAAGCTATAATACTAATAATTTGATTAAAAAAATTCATTTTACTCGACTTATAACTTGAGCTAGCTCACGCCATTCAGAATTGTAACCTATGTAGCCAGCCAACGGCTTCATTAATCGATCCTTTATAAAAGAATAAGAAAAAAATATCAATATTGATTTACTTACAGATGGATCATTTCCAGATGAACCTTCTTCGGCATTTAATTTAGTGGCTTCATTTATCATAGTTCTAAAATCAATTATTTGACCAAACTAGAAAAAAAAAAATTCTTTAAAATAATTTAAATTTATTTTTTTTTAAAGAGACCTTTTTTTTAACGGGTGTTTTTGACTGAGAGTTTAGATTAGATGCTTCAGATTTTGACTCAATCTTGGTGACACTTAAACCAAATTCTTCGAATTGATCAGCCTAAAATTTAAATTTTATCTATAAATTGAAACAGATTTTAGTAAAATTTAAATACTGATTTTTCATTTTGATTTTTGTTGGATTTTTTGCTTGAAATTGAGGAATCTAAGTTATAGTTACTAACTGAATTGGCTTTGGAAAATTCACTTTTGGAAGAATTTGTATAATTCTGATTTGACTGATTTGATTTATGACTACTCTCAACAGATCCTGGGCGTGCATAATTTGAGCTTGAATTTCCATTATTAACTGTAGGCAAAGTAGGTACAGAGCTTTGAGCTTTTCTCTGACTTCAAGTGAAATTTTTTATTTGATAAAAAAAAAGCATTGATCAAAGACTTACACAGTAGTGCGAGCTATCTTGGTACTAATATCTACAAAATTTAGATTATTACATTAACTTTTTTGGAATGATATATACTTGTATTAGTGATTTTTTTGGTAACCTTAGGATGTCGATTAAAACGAACATAATAATAAGATTCGTATTCTTGAAGAACAGTTTCAAGATCAATATTATCGCATACATCATAGCGACGAAGGTCTAAATTTGTTTCTCTTTCCATAGTTCGAGCTGTTTCTGCATAGCTAGAGTAATTAAAAAAAATATATTAGGTCGAACATTTTTAATTGGGTTTAAAATATTTCTCGGGTTTTATTTTTTAAACATTCTTAATGATTATAGAACATGCTTTATATTACCCTTCTTCGGTCAGCCAGTGTAGAATTAAAATAATGAGATTCTTTTTTCTGCTTTCTGTTTTTTGTTCTTCCTAAAAATATTACATTATAAAAAAATTTATTTATATAAAAATATAGCACCAACAGCTTCACGTGCTTGGTTGGCAGTTCGCAAAGTTTTGTATGTAAGAGTTTCTGACATTTGAATACAAATTACGGCTACAATCTGAGAAAATTAATTTCAATTCAATTTTCATTAAAAAATTCAAATTAACTGCAAATGATACTTTTCATATTCAAGTATAAAAAAGACTTATTAGTCGCCTAGACAACGAAAAAAATAAAATCCTCAAATTTGTTTAAGAATTGGTCTTAGAAAAAAAAAATTATTTTTTAAATTTATTTGAAAAATTAAACTGATAATACACTATGCAAAAAAAAAACAATTTATGCATGATACTAAAAAAAAGATAGCGCAAATCAATAAGTATGTAATTAAACAAAGATGGGTTCATGACTTAGAATTTCTGGTCTCAGTTGCAATTGAGTTTCTTCAATTGTTTGTTGAAAAAATTGTGAGTTAACAGATTGAAAATCATCCGAATTAAAGCCGAACGATTCAACCCACATCTGAGTAAAATTTTCTTTAAAATGATCACTCGATTGATCAAGCAATTTTGGTGAATTATGAACTAGAGAAATTGTTTCACGCCTATTACGGCACTTTTCAGGCGAGCAAATTAAAAATGGAAATTTGCTTATGTTTACCGTTTCGTTTGCTTGAGACACGTCCCGTTCGTTGTCTAAACTTGAAGCAATTATTGTTGTCTTTAAACCATCGAGAGTTTTTTCGCTTTTGAGCTTATTTTTTTCCATTCTATTAGATTCTTCAAGTAAGGTTGTTTCGTTAATGGTGTATTCAGCTTTACCACATAGCTTTGAAGGTTTAATGCACAATTTGCTCTTGGCTTTTTGGATAAAGTTAATTTTAGATGACATTATTTTTTATCTCAAATTTGAATTTTTTGACTACAAATAAGTTTCAGAGGATTTTATATCTACACTCAATACGTGTACAGATTGTTTAGAAGCTATAATTTCAAAAGATAATGGATTCAAAGTAGATTGATAAAAGATATAGCTATTGTGACTTTGAATGAGCTACTGGTTTCAAATTTTGTTTTGAAATTAACCATTCTTCAATATTCGCTTATGTACTTTATTAAATTAAAAAGTTTTCTTTTTATCAATTAGGCTAAATTAAAAAAGAAAAAAATTGTCAATAATTCTTTTGCGTCAATTAAGCTACTCTCTGATTAAATTTAAATGATACCGATATTTCAAATATAAATTTTTTAATTGATTAATTGATCATAAGATGAAGTAGCAACGACCAAATTAATTCTAAAAATTAAAAATAATGCTTGAGTTAATTATAAAGAAAATAAATTAATGCCAATATACTAACAATTTCAAAAGAAATTCTCAAAAAATAAAATTTGAAAAATAATTATAAAATTAAAGTTAATTCAAATTTAGAAACCATCTCAATACGATTTTATTAATTAAGAAGAAAATAAAATCAGAAAAGTTAAAGTGTTATTGATTTAAAAAAATAGTTTGTTTGATATTTTTTATTTATTTTATCTAATAAATAGTTGTGCAAAATGTCCTGAGATTTTCCGAATAGCCATTCGCTTTTGTTTAACCCTCATATTTGAAATTTTGAATATTTAAAAAAGAAAAAAGAAGAATTAAAAAAGAGTAATAGATACAATTAAATACCTAAATATATTAATAGAAATATTATTAATTAATTGTGTTTGATATTTTTTAGTAATCTTTTTAATTGATTTTAATAATTAACTAAAACCAAACACAATTATTCGATTGTAAGTTTGATTGAAATTTTCACCTTGAAATAAATTTAGCCCAAAAATAACAGTTTCCGATTAAATAAATTTTTTAAAATTATATAATTTTATTAATTTTTAATGTCTAAAAAGGGATCTTTTTAATTTAAAGCTGGAAAGACCAACTGATAATTTATGACAAAATGTTGATTAAAATTTTTGAAGATAATTTCGAAATTTTTAAAAACAATATGATTATTTTTTAAATCTTTTTATAAATTTTTTTTCTATAAAAGTTTTAAAATAATCAAAGTTTAGAGTTTCAGTTTTCCAAAAAGGATCTAAAAAATTTTGCTGGTTTTCTAGTGTTAGATTATGTAAATTTTCATCCTATCTATTAGATAAATTGCTATTAATAATTAAACTTAATAGATGATTTATTAAATGAAGATAAGTTCTAAAATTTAATTTAATTTTCGTAAAATACCTGAATTTATTTTCAATTATAAGCTTATTAAATTTGATTATTTACTTATGTCAAAAATGCCATTTCAATCGATTTCACAAAAATTAAACAAGTAAAGTTTATTATTATTAACACTCGTAAACCAGAGGGATTTTTTGACACATTTTATTTGAGTGTTAAAAATAAAAGAATACTCTTATATCACTTCAACGAGAAATTTAATGAAATTTCATCTAATAAAAGACTTTATTATTTTACATTTTCCAAGCTGAGTCGCTCATATGAAAGCGAAGTCATCATTAAAATTAAAAACTAAAGGCTTAATATCAATTTTAAACAGATTTTCAATTGCGTATAAAGAGATTTTTATTTAAAAATTTATTATTACTAAATTTGTTTAGTTCACATTGACATTAGAAATTAATAAATAATGCAATAATGTAAAAATTTTAATTTAATTGAATTTTCTATTCGATGTAAAGGAATTAACATACTTTTTAGATAATTTTTACTGTAGTTTTAGTATTATAATTTAAAAGATTTTAGAGGAACTTTTTATTAATAGTAAAAATTAGTAAGCTAACAACAATGTTGAGGTAAAATTTTTACTAAAACAAATTTTTAATTGAAAATAATTATTTTATTAAATTAATTATTCAATTTATAAAAATCAAAATTTTTCATATGATTAATGAGAGCTTATTTTTAATAAAATACCTTAAGAAATTAAAAAAAATGAGCATTATTCTTAAAGAATTTTCCTTCAAGACAATATTTATTAATCGAAATAAAAAAAACTTAGCCAATTGAGAAATAATTAAAACCGATATTGTGTAATAAAATATTTGTATTTTTTTTAAATTTCAAAGACTGTGCTCGATTGTTTAATTCCGTTATAAATAAGGGTATTGTTAATTGGTATGAATTGATTTGTTAAAAGCTTAATTGCCTCATGAGCAGCGCAACCTCCTAGATATGCACTAATTGAATGAATTTCGCAATTTCCATAACGACATCTAAAAGTTGATAACTTAGATTTTTTTTCTTAAACTTTTTTTATTTACATTTCATGAATAAATTCTTCTTTAATTGTTATATTTATTCTATTCTCTTGCATTAGCTTGTATAAATACTTTTTTAACAAAATTCCGTCGGAATGCAGCAGTTCAATATTTGTTCCAGGAAATCGGTTGTTTTCCAATTGAAAAAGATCAACTGCCCTCATTAGTATATAAAAAATCAGATCACTGTCAGAATTTTCCTCTAAACAAAATAAATTAAAAATCAAAATTCTCAAATTTTCAGGTATTTGTTTTTTTATTTACCGATCAATGAGCCAAGATTTGATGTTTGGGGATCATATTCTTGGCTAACAGACTTGTATCGCATGTTTTTCAAATAATAAGCATTTTTACAATAAAGTTTTACTTCTTGTTCATTAATGTAATCAAATGGCTTGTTAATATTCAAAAGAATTCGCTCCACTCGACTCAAAACAGAGTCTACATCATGCTGAGCTTTGGATTTATAGACATTTTGAATAGCCACATATTTATCTGAATCACTAACCATATCGGGAATTGTTCCTTTCAACTAAGTTAAAAAAGATCATTTCTTGGTTACATAAAAATAATAAAAATTAATATTTTCTTTATTCAGACAAAATTTTGGTGCTCATAATTTGAAAAATTATTATTTATTTTGAATTTTTTTTGAGAAATTATTACCGTATACCTTTGCTTGCTTGATTTTAGAAATAGGATAAACTTAAAGATTATTAGGAAAGATTAATGAAATTATTTTTGATTAATTAATAAAGTTTAATTATTAAAATTTTAAATTAAGTGTGTTTTTTTAATATCGTTAATCGATATTAAAAATAAAAATCTCTATCGTTAAAACTAGAAAGCCAACTAAATTTTAAATGCTGAACAAAATTTTTTCAAGAATGATTATTTAAATTGAATTTTTTTCTCTTTTTTTCTTCGACCCTTGTTGCTACTTTTTTTGCTTATTGCTCATAAAGTTTAATAATTTTTGACAATTTTTTTTTCCATTTTCCAAAACTGAAATCAAAAAAATATTATAATTAATATATTTTTATTTCAAAATTATTTTATTTTTATCCAAGAAAAAAATGTTTTCTTTAAACCCTAAGAGAGGTTTTTCGACTCCAAAAAATTAAAGAAAGGCAAATGATGCTTTTAATTCCAAACTCTAATTAACTTATTTCGACCAAAATTTTTTTTATAGAAACTTCCGAAGAGCTTTATGATAATAAATATGGCTTTATAGAGTCATGGAGCTTTTCAAAATTGCTACTAAATGAGAAAAATTTATACTGATTATTGATTAAAAAATTTTTAAATTATGTAATATTAAATAAAGAAGATTAAATTTTGTAATATTGAAAACTCATCAAAAGTCTGAAATATGATGAATAAAAATTTACCGGTAAATGACCCATTCCTTCATTTTCTGTAAATTCTTTAATTGCTCTTACAATGATCCAGAATTTATCGCTCTAGATGAAAATATATCTCTTTTCATCAATACAAATAAAAAATAGAATACTTTACATTTTCATCTGTTTTTAAACATTTTTCATCATTAAAAAGTTGTTTTATTTCAACTGGAATCTATCATTATATCAAATAATTAAAATTAATTCAAATTTGATATTAGAATGAAAATATTTGCCTGTGAAGGAACAATAATGCTGTTAACATTTTTAATAGCTTCTTCAAAATTTTCTTCAAATTTGCCTGCTTCCTCATTTCTTAGCACTCCTAGTAATTCGAGAAATAGAATAAGTCTAAAAAAATAAAAAAAAAACATTACCAGATTTAATAAAATGCTTAAATGCTTCTTTTTCTTTGTAATTTTTTGGTATTTTACCGTCATTCTAGTTTTAAAAAATTAACAAAATTCTAATTTTGACTGTAGTAGTTACTTGACTTTTCCAAAGTTCAAGATACTTATAAAGAATTATTAAATAGGGAATATGTGAATATTCTGCTTCACTCATATCATTTAAATCAACCGAATTACAAAATGTTTTAAGTTCTTCGAATGGTTGATCTAGCCTCAAAATTGGCAGTTGATTGTCAGGATGAGCTTCAACAACTTGTTGAAAAAAAATTTAATTAAAATTTTTTTTAAAAAATAAATAAATTTGAGAATACCATGATGTTCTTGTGTTATAATTCTCAAAAATCCAATTAGTCCAAATGATCTAATTGATATAAGTGGAATATTTTCGTTCCATAGGTATTCGGCCAAATGTTTATAAGTGCTTCAAAAATTAAAAAATAAAACAAGAAAACTCTAATTAATAAAAAACTAACTTTTCTTTTAAATTGGTTGCAATAACCAAATTAAATGATTTTAGATATTCAGGCTTGTTTTCTAAAATTCGATCAATGTTCTTAAATATTAAAAGTATTTATTTTTATGGATATTTATAAAAATTTAAATTACCTCTACAAGATAATCTCCTATCACATCTTGATTTAACTCACATAAATTTTCACTAGCCACTTTTGCTCTATTCTAAAGATAATAATTTTTTTTAACTCATGTCAAATCAGACTAGCAAAACAAATATACTTGGCCAACAGATTCAAATGGTAAAAAAAAGCTAAAAAATATTTATTTGATAAATTTTAAAATAAAAAATGTTCATTTGAGCCAACTTTTTAGATACATCCTCTTTAGTTATTGTATTGTCATCTATTATGCTAAAATAGCCAACACCAGGCAATACCATGCTTTTCAAAGCTTCAGTCCCAGCTGTTGAGGCATTAATTAGGCAAATCCTAGAGTTTTCAAGCTTAGTCTGACCGTGATTTCCCCACAATCTTAGTTGCCGATCGTACTTTGCATTTTTGTTAAGTATATTTGAATTTTGACCATCAGTATTTAGGTTATTAATCATCTTATCAATATTATTTAATTAAAAAAATAAAGTAACAAACAAGAGCTTTAAGACCCTTTGAAGAAAATAAAAGATTATTAATAATTGATTATTTTTTATTATCTAAATGTAATGGAAGACTGTCTCCTAGTTTAGAATATCTTAACAAACTTCTTGATGTTTTGTTTCGATTCTTTGATGCAACTAAGTGTTCAACATTTCCATCTTCAGTACATAACCATGAATGAATGATTCCTCCGCGTATTTTTAATGGTTGCCTGTAGACCAGGCGAGGCCAAATTTTTGTCTCAGGTAATGGAGATTTTTTCAAAACAATATATGAATAGGGAAATTCTTCATTAGCATCATTCTGGAAAAAAAAATATTTTTTTTCAAAAAAGATAAATTGAAGTAAATGATTAAATTTTAATTATTTATTTAATTTTTAGCTAAAACTGCATTAATTTTTATTAATAATTAAAATTTAATCATAAATTTGATTATGTATTTGAATCACAAATTACTCCTTTTCCCCAATCATAAACTTTTAAAGGTTTAAATCGAACGAAAAATCTACAAACCAGATTTTCTGTTACCAAAGGACAAGTTTGAGAATGTGGACACTTAAATAAATCTAGTTTAAATTTTAAAATAGCAACTAAATTTTAATTCTAACTGGTGAAAATATATGCCCGTTGTCTATTTCGGCTCTGTTAATTATCTTTTTCGGATCAAATATTTCCTTAAATTAAGCTTTTAATAATTTTTTTTAACTTCTTTAAAATTTACTTTGAAAAAAAATTCTCTCGCTTCATTTATCAAATTAAATCCATTTTTATTTCCATTTTCTACAAGAACTAGATAACCATCTTTTTTCAATTTATTCCATAAAAGACTTAAATGTTGAAATCGGCTTGCTCGATCTGGCAACTCAAAAAGAGTAAATGCTGATGTAACAAGTTCATATTCTTCCTAAAAAATTTAAAATATAATATCAGTTAACAATTTTAAATAATTACTTGATCTGATTTGGGAAAATTTCGTTTGAAAAACATGTTTTTAAAACATGAGCTATTACTAGCTATTCCATCTTTAAAAAAAAAGTTAAAATAAAAAACTTAAAATGATTTTAAAAACCTCTAGTAATAAGATTAGCAATGGTATTCATATACGATGAAGAGTCGATATTAAGAAATCCGATTGATTGGTTTGGCCAAGTTCTTTGGCTAGCCCACATTACTGTTCTTTTTTTGTTAAAAAATAATAATAAAAAATTCTATTCTTGTTAAACCTACCCAACACCTGATCCAAAATCGAACACATTGTTTGGATGGAAAGATTCATCTCTTTTTTTTATCTGTTTTTTTTACAAGATTTTAGTTAGTATTGAAAAATTTTATATTTCAAAAAATTACCTCGTTAAAAATTTGGCTCAAAACAGCATAATCTGATGCAAATCTGGAAGCAAGGTATAAATGACCAACAGTTTCCGTGTAGCTTAAATAAAAAGAAATAAAAATTTAAAAGAAAAAATTTCAAAAAGTAAAATTTTATTCTAATTTTAATAATTCAAGTCCTTTTTTTTGTGGAGCCCGAAATTCGCTTTTTCAAATTTATTTACAATAAATTCTTACTCGATTTTTAGCCAGCGGTGAACTTTGGTTCTAAGAATTTTTTCAATTTGCTTCTCAATCGAATCTTTATCACATTGCTCCTCATCTACAATAAAAAACTAAAATTCTTAAATTCTTATTAATCTTAAATTATTACTTTCTAACAAAAGTTTTTCTCTAATTTTGTCTTTTAATTCATATATCTCATTTTTTTCCTTCGGACAGCGTCGGTCATGCAGATAGAGTTTCAAGTTATTTGCTTGGTCTCTAAGCGCTTTTATATTATAGTCTAAAATCAAAATTTAATTTAGATAAATTTCAATTGTAATTTTTTCAACCTCCTAGAACTTTATTGATGCTCTCTTCAAGTTTTTCTGGCAATTCTATACATTTCAACGAATATTTTCCAGGATGGCTTTTGTACTGTTTAAAGTCTCCTATTTTAACCGAACTATCAATTTGTAATTCTATGTTTTTTGGCACAGTTTTTATGCACTAGATAAATTGGATGTTTTTCAATAAAATAAGTAAAAAATAAATTTACCTGATGAAATATCCAAATTGGCCTGTTTTTTATTTGAATTTTATTTAACATAAATTTAGGTACATTCATTTTAAAAAAAAAATTAAAAAAATTTCAAACTTATTTTTGCCTTAAATTAATACATGAATTACGAAATCATTCAAAAAAATCATAATATTTTATGAAATAATTTTTGCTTATTATTTGAATTTAGATAACCGTTGAGCATTAAAATTTCTTAATACTTAATTTTATTGCATCAGATATGATTTATTTGTATTTTAAAAATCTAAATATTATTAATAAATATTTTTTATTTAATTTGAAGATAATTTAAAAGTTATTACCATGAAGCAACGTTTCAATACTCTGGACTTACAAGTAGCTTTACACGAGCTATCTGTCTGGTATCAATTCGCTCTCAAATAATTTCTTCTTTTATTAAACCTGATAATTTAAACTTTAGTTTTTCTGGCTGTCGTGTAACAAATATTTATGATATTAACAATAAGACCTACTTGATAAAACTTCATAAACCTGAAAGTAAAGCAGTGATTTTAATTGAGTCAGGTATCAGAATTCATTTGACCGAGTTCGATTGGCCGAAAAATATGATTCCATCAGGATTTTCAATGAAGATGAGAAAACATTTGAGATCGAGACGATTAGAAAAAGTGTGCCAAGTGGGCATAGACAGAATAGCTGATCTTCAGTTTGGTTCTGGTGAAGCAGCATATCATTTAATAGTAGAATTATATGATAAAGTAAAAATTTTTTTTTTATTCAATTAATTATTTAAAATTTTTCTCAGGGAAATATTTTATTAACCGATCATGAATTTACGATTATATCCGTATTGAGACCGCGCACTGACGAAAATTCAGATGTAAAGTTTACAGTTAGAGAAAAATATCCTTTTCATCTGGCTAAACAACATGAAAACCTGACTATGGATAAGTAAATCACATAAAATTATACTGAATGGCTTTTTAAAATTGTTCTCAAAGAGTGAGAGATATTGTTAACAATGCGAAAGAAAATGAGGATTTGAAAAAATTTCTTACATTTAATTTGTGTAATTATTTTTTAATTTTAAATTTTCAAGTTACTGATTTTTTTTTTAAATTTTAAATTTTAGCTAAAAAAAATAGATAATTTTATTGAAATTTTAAACAATCAGCAAATTTAGTTTTTCAAATAAGTTTTTTAGAAAATTTCTCATATTTAACCAAAGGATTATTTTATCGTTTTTATTTCAAACACTTCTCTTTAAAATTCAACATTTAATCTTTGACTTTTAATGAGTTAATTAAAAGTCAAAGTCTCACTTTGATTTTAAAAAAAGTTGAAGAGCCAAAAAAACAAATTAAAAAAAAATTATTTTTTTCGAAGGTGATTGTAATAATTGATTTAAACTAATCAATTTTTCCAACAAAAAATAAACAAAAAGATGTAAATTGTGTGATAAAATATTTGAGTCCAAGTTTGTTGTATCTAAAGTTGTATATATCTAAGGAATAAATTTTTTTAATAGAAATTTTCTTAAAATAGCTCGTTTAAGTGATATCAGACTATTCTTTTGTATTTAAATATAAATATGGAGATAAAATTCAATACTATCATAATATTTGTACTATCCTTTAGTCTGTACTTGACTTCGATTTTGACCAACTCTGAATTGGACATTTCGGTCTTTTTTCTTAAAATATATATTTTAATTTTGCGTAAACTGCTCTTTTTTGTTTATTTAATTTAAATGTAAGCCTGTAATGAGTTATACTTTTAGAAAGTCTTAAAGCAAAAGCTATGATTTTATGAATCTTTTTTAGGGATTCAATTATTTTAATCACCACAATAATTACTATCAATTGTTAGTAATAGATATCAGTTTATCAATAAATATAGTCTGATTTTGCTCAAATTTATTTTGAAAGAGTTTGTTTAAAACTGTTTTACATTAGAAAATTAATTATATAACCAATTTCATTATATTCAAAGCAGATTTTTAGATCGTTTTTTGCCAAACTTTTAAAATTATTTTGAAAATTCCGTCAAAACTAAATTAAGATTTTAACAAAAAATCACTAAAAACTTAACTATTAAGAGCAAAAATCGATTTTGATTCAAAGCATTAATTAGGAGGAGCTAAAAAGCTTAGGAAAATAAATTTCGAATTCATTCATAAATATTTTTATTAATTTTCTTTAATTTGATTCTAAGATCTCAGATTTTTTTTATTTAATCAGTACTTAAACAAACTCATTATATGTTTTGAAAAAGAATAAAAAAAATCAGATTTTATTTTAAAAAAGCTAAATAGCTAAAATTAATTATACCTTTTTAATTATATTTGTATTTATTGAATAATTTATTGAAAATAATCTCACGCAAAATAGATATTTATTTTTAATTTATTTTTTAGCTTATGGTGCACCACTAATAGAACACTGTCTTTCACAAGCAGATTTTCCTGATAAATGCGTAATTGGCAAAAATTTCAATCCAAATACTGACACAGAAAAATTGTATCATGCGCTTTTGCTTGGAGAAAACATAATTCAAAAGTTAAAAAATGAAATTCATCCAGTAAAAAAAAAAAATTTTAAATTAAAAATTTTGAAATTGTACTCATTTTATTAGGGCTACATAATAACCAAAAAAACAAAAGCTGTTAAATTAGAAAAATCCAAAGAATTGGAAAACGAAGAAGTAGTGACGTAAGTAAATTTAGATTCAAATCAGGCTTTATTTACAAAAAAAAATAAAAGCATAACAAATTTATTGATCTATAATGCCCAATCTCAAGCCAAACCATCTAGCCTTCGATGCAACTAAATTAAAAAAAATTATTTCTGATTTCTCAAAATAATGTTTAATTACCTTCATCCTGCATAAGCTTAAAACACATAGCCATAATGACCATTCCAACTAATAAATATAAAGTGCATAAGGCAGCCATTCCTCTTTTTTCCGTAGCTAAAGTATTCTTTCCAGGTACAAAATCACCAAAACCAATTGTTGTAAAAGTAATAAAACAAAAATAAGCACCATCAAGAATTGACCATTCTTCGGTAAATGCAAATATGCCTGCACCTGCAAATATATATGCTGTGAGGACACCCAAAGTGGCCACTATGGGAACATGTCGATCATTTGGATTATCGTACTCCATTTCAAATTCAGTTAACTTAATTTATTATAATGTTAAAATTGTAAAAAAAAAAGTTTAAAAATTATTTTTTTTCACCATTTCTTGTTTGTTTTCTTCAAATTTAGACGAAGAATAGGGAATTTTTAGTTTATGCTTGAAAATTCGTCTATAAACAAATCTGATACATTTTGAATAAGAAATGATAAACAATTCAGCCAACAAATCGCCAGTATTTGTTAAGCACATAAACATCAAAGGTATACCAATCATTGCATAAAATATGGTTAAAAGTTTTCCTGTACTAGACTTTGGAGTAATATTTCCATAGCCTTTTATTAATTTAATTAAAATTAAATAAAAAAAATATTGATCATACCAATGGTGGTTATCACTGTTGCTGAATACAAAAGTGCATTCGGATAGTTCCATATGTCTTCTCTAGCTAACATATTTGGTTTTTCTTTGTCTTCGATTTTGTCATTTTCGATTAGCAAATTTCTCAAGTGAAATTTAATCTCATTATAGAAATTTTCTCTGTCCAATTCAATATACCAGGACGGTTTTTTTTTTGATTCATAACTTTTTCTATCAAATCTCACTGTATCTTTTCCGTTGAAATGGCCCGCAAATAGCGTCTGAGTTTTTCTCAAGTCCGTCTTGTTTTTAATTACAGGTTTCTGTATTGGTCCGTACAAAAAATCACTAGGTAATTCTTGGTTATTTTTTAGAATTTCCTCCTTGCGGTAAATGCTGTATTGAGTGTGAAAATTTTCGTCCAAAAACGAATTGAACATGCTTTCAGCGCTTATTTTTACACTTTCAAAAAATTCCTCTCGATTTCGCTCTATCTTATTTTGATTTTCTTTTTCATAATTGGACTCGATCTTCATGAATAAAAGAGCACCTAAAATGACGTAGCCAACCACCAGTCCAGCTAAGCCAATTTGACTAAAAGCGAACTTGAATGCTCGCTTAAGATATTTTTTAGCCTTTCGTGTATCAATTGATATAGACTCGCCAATATAGACGATGTGACTGTTGGACTTTTTAAACTCGTTTTCTTCTACTAATTCTTAATAAAAAAATTAATATTTAAAAATTAAAACTAAAAAATTTAATAATTTACTTGGCAAATTTTCTTTAAAAAAATCACCGTCATCGTCAAATTTGACCATAGGCAGTTGAGGAGATGGCTTCAAAAGCTCATCAATTTCTTGCTTATCAATGGTTTCTTTTTTATTGTCTTTTTTTTTCAACAACGAGCCCAAAGTATTGCAAAAGTTGGCTTCGGTTTTAGTAGTTGAACTTGTTTCATTTGGTTCGGCTTGCAGTTCTTCATGGATTTTGGGCACAGATTTGTTTTTAGAAAACAATTTGCTAAAAAAATTTGATTTTTTTATTTCTTCTTGGTTCATTTTTACATCATTGTTTCTTGTCAAATTAGACCCGGAATTAGTCGACAAATTATTAGTTTGGCTTGTCTTAAAAATTAAATTAAATTAAATTATTAATTATTGAAAGCTATGATGAATTTCATCCTTATTTGTTCAAGAAATTTGAATCTGGATCATACATTGAATTCCAATCGTTTGATAAAGTAAATATTTAGAAATAAAGATAATAAATATTAAAGTAGTATTTTTTTTTTAAACTCATAGGCAGTTGATGAATTTTTCTCCAAATTAGAAAGTCAAAAACTGGAAATAAAAGAGCTCACTCAGGTTTGTCTTAAGATTATTTAAACCTTCCGTTTTATTTAGTTTAATTGGTTTTCCGAGTCAAATATTGTTTTTTAATTTTTAAAAGAGAAAATATTTGATCAATGTAAAGGAATATCAACCGGCAGTGTCAATAGATTCTAGTAAACATGAAGACTTTATTAGTTTTTAGCTGATGGGTTATCAGCACCATTGCCTTGAAATTTACGAATTTCTTAATTAATGTTTGTTCATTTTATCTCGTAGGTAGAATTTATAAACAAAATAGAACAGTTTAAGCCAAATTAAAATAAATTTAGATTTAGGGAATTTGTTTTATCAATGCTAATAGAAATCCAAATTAAAATAATTAGAATTCAATTTCTTAGTTGTGTACCAAGTAAATTCAGACCTCGGCATCATATATTTTTGCCATTAATCACTTTAAGATTTTTGTTAAGGCAAGAAGATTAATAGAAAAAAAATTGTTAGAAATTTATTTTGTTCTTTAAGACACGTTTCGGTCTTAAATGCACTTGAAATAAATGATTAATTAGATTAAGCTTTTTATTTTAGTTAAGATTTTTTAATATTAATTTAAACATAGAACAAAGAAGCAGTTAAAAAATTAGAAAATGTAAAAAAAGATCATCAGAGAAGACTTGAAGAGCTCAAATTATCCCAGGTTTTTTTTTTAAAATTAAAATAAAAAATTGTCAGACTGAATGTTGTAATTTAGACTGAGGATGAAATTAGGGCTAATTTAATTGAGTACAATTTAGAGCTGGTTGACAAGGCTATTTTTTTGGTTAACAACGCTCTGGCTAATCAGCTCGACTGGGCTGAAATTGCTGAAATAATAAAAGAAGCTCAAGAAGAGGAACATGAGGTTGCATTGGCCATCAAAGACCTTAAACTTGAAATTAATCACGTAGTCCTCGAATTAGAGTGAGAAAATTAAAATCAAAATTTTTAATTCGGCTTGTTAACTTTTTGTTTTTAGAGATCCTGAATTCGAGGATGGAATTTTGTGTAAAAAAGTCGAAATAGACCTTGGAATGAATGCGTTTCGCAATTCTAGAAGGTTTTCGACCCTTAATTTATTTTGCTTTTATTTTAAACCCATTTTTTTTTAGATATTACGAAAGCAAAAAACATTCCATTGTAAAAGAACAAAAAACTATTGATGCTGGTGATAAAGTAAGTTGTTGTAGGAATATTTTATCTCAATAAAATAAAATAGCTTAATAAAGCTATTTTTTTACGTAGTCATCTAATTTAGTTTAAGCTAATTTTTAAGATAGTTATATTCTTGAAAGATACAAATAATCAATCAGTCTTAATTTCTAAAAAAAAAATAAACTGCTTTTAAATATTTAGTCGATAAATATTGAACAAAATATGTTTATCTAATTATTAATTGATTAAATGCTTTTTTTAGTCGAAATTAGCCTGCCTGATATCGTTTCATTTTAAATGATTTGTTATTAATGTTTTTAAATAACTTTTTTTTTAAAAAAAAAAGGCTTTAAAATCTGCGGAAAAAAAAACCTTTGAATTATTAAAACAAGCAAGCAAAATAAAAACTATTGGAAAATCAAGAAAGCAATATTGGTAAGAATGTTTTATTTGGCTTTAATTTATGTCAGTATGCTCAAAGTTTTTTCTTATTATTGGAATAAAAAAAACTTTATCTTAAATCATCGATCGGACTTGAAAAGTTTGAAATTGAAATTCAAGAAAATGAAATTAAAAAGAAAAAAAATTCATTAGATTTTAAAATCTTAAAGAAATAAACAGGATATATTTTTTTAATAACACATTAAATTTGAGCTTTATTTGATTTTTACTTAAATCACTTGAAAATTTGATTTAGAAAAAAAAACAATACTTATATCGAATGAAGGAGATTCGTTTAATAAAGGAAATAAACAATCTCATTAGATTTTGGTGCAATAATGGGTTCTTTGATTCTAAATTGCTTGATACTAAAAAAACTGATTTTTAAATTATAAATAATTGCTTTAAAAATTAATCTAAAAAAAAAAGGTTTGAAAAATTTTACTGGTTTATCAGCTCTGAGAATTACCTTATAATAGGTGGCAGAGACCAGCAACAAAATGAAATAATAGTAAAGAGATACCTAAAGCCAGGCGATCTTTATGTTCATGCAGACGTCCAAGGAGTAATAAAATTTGTAAAAAGTTTTGAAAAAAATAAATTTAATTCAAATTAGGCTAGTTCTGTAATAATCAAAAATCCTAGTGGAAATCCGGTAGCACCAAAAACGCTGAACGAGGCGGGATGCATGGCAGTGTGCTATAGTGTCGCTTGGGAAGCAAAAGTTTTAACCTCTGCTTATTGGGTCCACCATAATCAGGTATCTAAACAAGCTCCGAGTGGCGAGTACCTAAAGACCGGTAGTTTTATGATTCGGGGCAAAAAAAATTTCATCCCTCAAACTGCTTTGGTATTCGGAATCGGTGTTTTATACAAGCTAGACGATAACAGTGTGTTCAGACACAAAGACGATCGAAAAATCAAAACAACTGAAGAAGAAATGAATTATCTGAATGCAGAATACGAGGAAATGCCAATAGTTGAGGAAAATGAAGAAATAATAAGTGAAAAAGCAATATCAAATTTGAATATTGAGGATGTGGAAGATAAACAGGAAGATAGTAGAGCAGAAACGGAAAAAAATGAATATGAAGAATCGCTGGAAGATGAACAAACTAAAAAAGAAGAATCAGAAACTATGTTTCCGGATACATCATTTCAAATAAAATTAGTTTCAAATATTAAGTAATGAAGTTTTCTATTTTCATTTTTTTAATTGTTTACGATTTTCATTTAAATATTCATTTAGCTCCGCTGAAAATTCATTCAAAACTGAAGAAATAACCGATAAGTAAATATTTGATCTAATTGAATTGGAAAAAAACTTAAATTAAGATTTTTTCTAGGGAAGAAACAAATGAGAAAGAGAAGAAAAAATCTGCGAATGTGACACAAACAAGCAAAGCTATGAATCAGCCATTAAAGCGTGGTCAAAAGTCTCGTTTGGCCAAGATGAAAACAAAATATAAGGATCAGGATGAAGAGGATCGAGAACTAATTATGCAATATTTATCTGTAAATTAGATTTTATCTATCTTAATGAGAAAATATGGAAAAGTTAACATTTTCAGTTAACTTTTTTTTTTAAATATAAATTAAACTTAGACATTTTATTTTAGTTATTCTTTATTTACATTTTATTTTAAATTAAAACAATTTGAAAAGCCTGCAGGAAAATCAACAAAAGCAGATGAAAAATCAACAAAATCAAATGATAAAACAAAAGTTAAAGGCAAGCAATTAGATAATACAAATAAGAAAATTGCCCAACAACAGCAGCAGCAAAAACAGCAACAGAAACAAAACAATTTGAATAGTATGCCAAGTTCGAAATTGGCTGTTGATTCGACAAATGCAACTGCACAAATCGTAGGCAATCAAGAATCAAATGTAAATGTTACTTCTTCTTTTAATTATTGTTTATAAATATAATAAATTCTCTTCTATTTTTTAACATAAAAAAAAAAGGTTAACGAAGAAATTGAAATCGAAGAAGATAACACTCAAGTAAGTAAAGTTTAGTTTAATCCCTCTAGTTAAAAGAATGGCTTTTTTGTTAAAAATTAAATTTTAAATAGAGTAAAACGAAAAAAAAAAACTTGTCAGTTGAAAAAATTATTAACTCACAATTTTTGATTGTATATTTGAATCAGATGATTCTTTTTTTCCAATAGAAAAGCTTTCGCTTTTTTTGGTATTTGGTTTTTTAATTTGATAATAAAACGAGACAGATTTTGGTATGGTATCGCTTGATTTGACCACTTTGAGAGAGTTCAAATCAGTTTGAAGACTGTGAGGCGTTAGTTGAGAGTTCGATGCATTTTTCATTGAGTTAAAGTATCGGAAGGAGAAAGAACGATAGGCTTCAGAAGGCGTACCAACTTTGCTCTTAGTGAGATCATTGTCTCCAGGACTGGTGGTGCAAGAGTCTTTTCTTATTGATTCACCGACCGATGGCTGACTTGTTGATCTCGATCTTCTACTAAATTCAAAATACATTTTCCATCAGCTATTCAATCCCATTTAAACGATTTATCTAAAAATACATTTTTAAGTCTTAATGACTATCATTTAAATTTCAGCTGACACCAATTAAAATGCAATTTCCTTTTAATTATTAATTTCTTGGAATTTTTAAATTCAATGATAATAAAAATAACAAAAAATAAAATTAAGCAATAATTAGCGGAATTTTCCTGTTGATCTAAATATTTACAGAGTTTTCTCTTTCATCAACTATTACTGTTCCAATAACCTAAAAACTTAAAAAAAACAAAAAAGAATTTATTTTTTTTAATAGACTTCATTAAAATTTCTATGTTTTATTTTTGCAACTATTAAATTTAGATTATGCAATCCTTGTTTTCATTTTATCAACCTTGGAATGATATTAAATTTTAATTTCTAAATTTAATGGTCCAAATAATCGATAAATTAAGATTTAAATCTGTTTTGGGAAGGATATTGCTTTAAAATGTATCCAAATAGGTTTTAAATCCGGCAAAAATCGGCGAACTTCCTAAATTCATTAGTAGAAAATATTTTTATTTAAAATAATTCTCTTTTTCTTGGAAGAAATATTTAATAAGATGCTATCTAGTCTAAATATTCAAAATAAAGCCCCCCAGGTAAACAAAGAATAAAATAAGTATTTATATTATAAATTAAAATTTTTATAAATAAAGCTAACAATCAAAAGAACCCGAACTAATTACATTATTAAATAAAAAAAAAAAAACGATCTGTCTTTTATTAATGCATATAATTTATACCAAATTTCTTGAAATTGTAATCAGAATTTCTTATTTGAAAGCTTGTCTATCTTTAGCTTTTTTTATTTTGCCATTGGAAATAACATTATATTTGTTTATAATCTTTGATCAGATTTGTACAATTTAGTTTTGTTAAATTTAAGTTTAAGATGGAAAATTCACAATTTATTTACAGGCTTAAAATAATCAAGAAATATATTGAATTGCGTCACAGCCAAAATTATTTAATAATAATTAATTCATTCAGTTTTACTTTATAAATTCAAGCATAAATTTGCTGTTATTAGATCTAAAATAAAATTAATGCTTCGATACTTTTAACAAAAAGAGAGACTTAGAAAATCTTTATTTGCTTAAACCAAAAAAAAACAATGAAGAACACTTGTTAAGAAGAGCTGTTTTTTATTTAATGAAAAAATCAAATTTATTTTACAATTTACTATTTATTAATAGGATGAAATCGATGTTATTGATTCACTTACTGGAATTCCACTTGAAGAAGATGAAATTCTGTTTTGTTTAACTGTATGTGCACCTTATTCAACTCTCCAAAATTACAAGTAATTTATATAATTAATTTAAATATTAAATTCTATAAAGTAGATAGAAATCAAACGCTTTTTTAAATGTGCTTTTAATTGATTTAATTATTTTTTTTTAGACACAAAGTAAAGCTAATACCAGGAACTACCAAGAGAGGCCAAGGTAAAAGAAATAATCTTAGACTATTTAAATTAAGAAAAATTTTCTCTTCAAGCGGTAAAAACAATGATTGAAATGTTCAACCGAGATAAGACTACAACACAGCGTGAAAAAGATCTAATCAAGTCTAATCTGGTTTCTAAAGTAAATCCTTGTTTGATTAGTGTATTTTTTTTTTCATTATTGTTTTTTTTTTAAAGGAACAAGATATTTCTCGCAATTTGCCAGGAAAAGTGAAACTTTCAGCGCCCAATTTGATTAAATTGAAGAAAAAATAAAATAAACCAAATCTAAATTATTTATATTATTTGTTTTTTGTTTTAAAGTTGTTGTTGGTTTATCAAATAAAGCTCGATACTAAAACTAAAAAAAGTTAATTAAAAAATATTAATTTACAATATAAAAATTCGGTAACATTCAGCCAATACAACCGATATTTAGGTTGAAAGTTTTCTAAACAAACAAAAACAATACAAAACTGATATAAGTATAAAAAGAGCCACCAAGGGAATATACTATTGAATTTCACGAAGGCACAATAATTTTTTAATTTTGATGTAATTAAACCTATTTTTTTGAGATTCTATCCAAGCTGATTTTTAGCTTATATCATCCCACAACAGTTATTAAAAATCCCTTAGTAAACACATTAAATAAATTAGCCTAAAAATTAAGTTTTGCTTCATAATCTAATTATTTTGTATTAATTAAAAATACTAATAAAAGCTTTTAACTGAAGAGTTGATATAATATTTGGTTATAAATATTCTTTACGATTCACTCAACAACACTTTAATGTTCATTTAGTTTCAAAATTGTACCCTAGAAAATTTAAGATTTTAAATTGTCAATAAGAGCAACAGCAAGCAATTTATTTCTTGATTTTCTACAAGAATTAAAAAAACTATGGGAAATTTTAATTATAGGCAATTTAAAATTGAAAATTACTTGAGTTTTCGCTTGAAATAAATTTTTGTGCTCAGAAAAAAAATATAGTAATTAGAAGTATCCTTTTTATTTTTCAAAATTTTTAACTTAAAATAAATTAATTCAGATAATTTATTAATTTAACAATTAAAGCTTCCGGCAAATTTTAATTCGAAATTTCAGTCTAGTAAAGCTTTTTTAAAAACGGAATCGAAAAACGATCTAAATTATTGACAATTTAATAATTTCAAATTAATAAATATAAACTAGATCGTTCAATTTTAAAAATATCGAAAAAAAAATTTTAAGGCACCAAATTTTGAATCAAAAAAAAATCCAATTTTTATTTAGAAAAAAATTGTCTATTTGTGTATGGAAAATTTTTTTTTTTTAATTTGGTAAAATTAAATAAAATATTTTTAATTTCTTATAAAAAAATTTTTTAGCTTTTTATTTCTTAGAATACTTTTACTTAATAGATTCTGAAAATTTATCGATTTTCAGTTCGATCTTTTTTTTTACATGCTTCGAAAAATCGATTTATTTATTTGATAAATGGTTTTTAAAAATTAACCAAATGAAAATAAATTGTTTCAAAATTACATTTACATTGATTTTGGAAAAAATATTTGTTTTAAAATAAAATTTTATTTACTCAAACCCCTTTTTTTTTATAGCTTATCGTTTTAAAATTATTGATTTATAAAGAGGCGAACTATTTTTTGAATAGTTCAAAAAAGCAACATTCTTAATTAAAATTTGTTTAATAAAGCAAGGGTAAGCGACAGGATAAATACTATTTTTAAATTTGAATACCTTTTATTATTTAAATTAAAATACAAATAAAATTTTAAATGCAAAATAAAATAATTAATTTATATTGAAAGAAGGATATTAAATAAAAATTACATCATCTTTAAATAATAATAATAATTGTTTGAGAGTCATAGAACTTAAGTAAATTATAAGTTTAATTAAAAAAAATAAAAAAAATGAATCTTAATCAACTTTTTTTTTATTTTTCATTTAAGTATCAATTTCACGCAATTGATTTTCTAATTAAAATGTTTAGATTTTATATTTAATTGTAATTAATTTCTATACAATTCTCCAGATTTTTTTATCTACACTAATTGTTGAACTAAAATTTATCTTAGTTGTACGCCAGATTCGTTCAAATAAGTCTGCAAATGATTCTGACTTGCGGCGCTTAATTGGGACAACAATTGAGGAATCTTAAATCAAATATTAAAGATCTAGATTATTAGAATTTTTAAATCTATGTTTACCATATTTGGCACAGATGAAGATAAATTTTCCAAGCTCTTTGCCAAGAAAATTTTCGCGTTGGGAATCTGGCCTTGAAAAGGATCAGGCTCTCGTTTTGTGGCAGAGAAAAGCTGATTAAAACTGGCTTGGTATCCAGGGGTGTCTTCAATTTCAATGAAATGTTCATCGTCGGCAACAGTCGTGTCTTCCGGAAGCTCAAACAGACCAATTAAGCTTTCCAACAATGAGATCCACACTTTCATGTTCGCTTCATTGGAGAGCAAAACTTGGCTTTCGGTCAAAATTTTGGTCACTCCAACAGCACATATTTTTCGCTCCAAATTTCCACTTACTTTCTGCAGGTCAGAAATAAACAAATTTTGAATCACCATCAAAAACATTCTTTAGAAAAATTTAGTCTAATGAAAAAAAAAAAAAGAAAAAAGAATACCCTGCTTGTAGACTATCTACAATGTTCATAAATTCATTAACGCCATATTTGTATGAGTATAAAGAAAAAAATACAAGCAAATCTTAAATTGATTATTTAATTAATTTTTATTTTATTATTCAAATTTACTTTTAACTAATTTGGTTGTTTTGGATCCTGTTAATCTTTGGAACAACAACATAAATATCTGTTTAAAGTATTCAGATAAAACTTGGCTAAAAAAATAAAATTTTGTATCTTTTTAATTTTTCATATTTAAAAAATAAAAACCTTGGCATATGTTCCACTAGACTGTTAAGAATGTAACAGGCATAATGATCGTTTGACTTCGAAGCAATCAATCGTTGAAATACGCCCAAAACACCAGTCTAAAAAATTTAATTTTTTTTGTATTAAACTTATACATGCTATTTTAAGTTTACTATTTTTTCTTTAACAATAGTGGCCGATGCTTTCTGAATGTAGGCTTGAAGTAGTCTGGTCAAAGCCGGAATATAACCAGGTCTTTCCCATAGAGCGGGCATAAGCAAGAATGGGAACAAATCAAAATAAACACTTGGTATATTCTGGTCGTGAAGCTCCAACAACAAAGATAAAAGCTGAAATTCATAGGGAATAAATTCAGTTATGTCTTGCTCTAAGACATAATTAAATATTGGAAATAAATTGCTCTCAAATTTTTCAATTAAGGCCTTGTTTTTTTGTCCAATATTTCTAATTAATATACCAAAAGTTTCAAATAAATAGTGATTAAAGTTTGGCTTAGACGGATTCTTGCTTATTGCATTCAATAGATCGGTCAATTTGCCGATTAAACCATCCAAATAAGGCTCAACTGACTCTTGCAAAATTATACATACTCGCATAAATGCTTTGATGACATACTCGTTTTCGCCAGTAACAGGTTGAAGTAAATTCATGATGTTCGACAACAAATGAGGCATAAATGGCTGTAGATCAGCTGCCGTAAACAAATTTTCCTTGTTATTAGAAGGATTTTTTAAAGTCAAAATTCTCTCAACTGCATGACAGGCATAGGTGTGCACAACTGGAATATTACTGGTCATGTATCTAATCAACTGAGGTATGACATTGATGAGACATTCTTTTGGCAATTGTTGTCTAAATGTCGAAATATATCGCATATCATCAGCCTTGATAACTGGAAAGTTGTTCACATCCTGATCGGACAAGTCTGGAAGAATGGTTGACTCATAGAATTGAATGACATCGATTAATTCACTTGTTTTAGTTGCTCCGTATTTTTTTGTCTGCCCTTTGGAAGCCAACGTGGTCACCAAAAAGAGAACAACGTCTTTTTGTCTCCAATTTTTTTGTGGATTTCCTGAGAATTCTTGCAACAAGGCATTTATGTATGAGCTGAAAATAGCGACTACTTGCTTTTCAAATTGAGAGCACAAAGCTTGAACAAGATCAGACGCAGCTCTTCGTCTAGTGTCCACATCCGAGCGTTCAATGTCCTTTCTTATATACTCTTCTGGATTATCTTCAAATGTTTCTATGTCCACATCTCGAAGAAATAGATTGGGAATGATAATTTTCTCACATATGCTTTTGAGTGATTCTTCATTTTCGAACAGTGCTCGATATTGTGGTCTGTATGCAACAACGCTTATAAATTGAATTGCGTTGCTTACGAGCATATCGTACTTGGTCTCTAGACTAGTGCTTGTAAGCAAATTCCAGACAGCTGTGACAAATTTAGGCAAGTAGTCAGCGAAGTCTTCGCCGTAATTTTGGGCAAAAAGGGACACATTGTCGCATATTTGCGACTTTACTTGTTCAATTAGACCCGCTTCTTCGCTCTGAGATTTAAGCAATTGATTGTCATATTGAAGCAAGTTCAAAAAATGAGTCATCCAAGTTTCCATATTGTTTTCAAATTCTTCAGGAAAATCTTGGGCATTTAAACTACGAAATATTTT
Source organism: Brachionus koreanus (assembly GCA_016987375.1). Classification (NCBI taxonomy): domain Eukaryota; kingdom Metazoa; phylum Rotifera; class Eurotatoria; order Ploima; family Brachionidae; genus Brachionus; species Brachionus koreanus. The sequence continues at coordinate 1,987,544 of PJRA01000508.1, forward strand.
AGTAACCAACAAAACTGAGCTGAAAATAATCTTGATGGCATTTGCATCATTTGAGTGTTGTTCAACTAGGCCCATTAGAGTCTTGAAAAGTTCTGTAAGAGGTACCGCAAAAACACCCAAGACATATTTTATTTCTGTCCACAATTCGTTTGACTTAAACTCATGTCTGTAACGTTTGAATATAGAATGAGCTGTTCTAAGTATTCCATTTGTTACATTAAAATCTCCTGTTTTTAGTCTTTCGACTAAAGCCGGCAATAAATCAGGCCACTTTTCTGGAAAATCCTCTCTACTAATGATGCTAATTGCATCACTGAGCTGTAGCTGTATTTGCTCGGGACTTGTCAACATCATGTCTGTTATGGAAGATTTTACCGACTGACGATCAGCAGCGGTTATCTTGTCCTGACAGTCTTCATTCACTTTCCAGTTGCGCTTTATGTAATTTTTAAATGTAATTGAGGCACTAATTCTCAAATGAATTGCTAAGTCTTGTTTGTTACACAAAACCAAGAGAACTGGACCAAAATTTTCGTTCGATTCCATTTGTTCCAAGTATTTTTCAGCTTAATTGATCAATGTTTTATTGATTCATTTCAAAAGGGCGAAAATATTTTACCTGGTCGTCTAACATTTGGATCTGGACTGAGAGTTTTTTCCAAATAGAGTGAAAGCTCGTCTAAAATTTGGCTGCTCATTTTTTTCTCTTTAATTTACAATTAACTTTTAGCTTAGGAGATGATTTGATTTTTTTTTATTTAAATGAAGCAAATCTAAACAAAATTAAAGTTTGATTATGTAATTAGCATAAATTTGATCGATATCACATCACTGGATGTTTTGCTTAGCTTGATTTTATGGTCTCAGCGCTTATGCTGTTTAAATCTCTTTAGACTTGATTTTTTAGAGAAAAAATTCTGTGTAAATCATAATTTTTGTACACAGTTTTTGTTCTTTTTCTAAACTGTTTGAGAAATTCTAGAAAAATGTTAGCTAACATGACTTGAAAAATAGTTAAGTTAAAATTATTTTGATTCTTTTGAAAATATTAAATTTAAAAGACTTAAAATTTTGCTAGAGAAAATTTCTAATTTTTAAATAAATTAGCATTTCATTTATTTAAAATATCTTATAAATATTTTTCTTAACCAAAACGCACATGTATTTTATTCAAATATAAAACAATAAAAATTGATCCATTGATTTAGATAGAATGATTTTTGAAGGACAACAGACAACTGAGGAGTTTGACGTAAACGAAAATACTTCCAAAAGATTCAAGCATGATCCGGAGCTTTACGAAGCCCCAAGTGCAGAGGAAATGTATACATTAAAAAACACTGAAAATCTCTATCATTCGAACTTGCTCAGACTTCAGGTACTTTTCTTTATTTACATTTGAACTGGTTTATTTTTGTTTTAAAGCTTGATGAGCTCTTAAACGAAATAAAGCTTCCAGATGATAAATCAAGGGTTTTTAATGCTCTAATCAATGATCTTATTAAAAGTTTAAAAAGTATGAAGACAGTCAAAGACATTAAAGTGAGTTGAATGTTTTTAATTATAGAAAAAAACTTAAAAATAAAATCAAGCAACATACATAATGATTTTGAATTAATTGATTTGATTATTAAAAATCTAATTAAATTGTATTAGTAAGGGTATTTTATGTTTAAAAATATTACGGAAACGAGATATAAATGATACGAATTTTAAGGTTGTATCACAATTACTAATGCATTAACAAATTTGATTCATTAAGTAAATTTGTGGATAAATTTCAGTTACAAGAACAAATAAGTTATAAGAAGTTAACAAACTTTGAATAATTTAAAAGTTAATTTTACTTTGTTAAAACAAAAAAATTAGTTAAGAAAAACACATTTTGAGATCATTTTGTTTTTACGGAATATGTAACCCTGACTGATAAAATTTTCTACAATTAATGTGATCAGATAAGAGGATACCATCATAATCAGAAGGATCACAAAAATCTAAATAAAAATAAAAAAATAATTTTTTAACATGATTTTTTACATAAATCATAAATCATAAAAATAAAATTTGAAAAATGACCAAAATTAAAATTTTTAAATTAAAAAATTTCTATTTAAATACTGTGCTGGCAATTAGTTTGTTACAGTACTATGTAATTTCAGTTGATATATTTTCGCACTGTGTGTGATCTGAGAAGGTCTGAGAAGTTTTTGAAAAAGTAAAGCAAATTCATATCTACTCTTTGAATTGAATTTTGTTTTTATAACCGAAATATAGGAAATTTTATTTATTTAATTTTATTTAGAATCTAGAATTTTTTCTTGAAAATGACAAAAACCTTTTGGATTTTTTTTTAGTGGCACTTTTTTTTCATTGAAAAATACTAAAAGGATTAAAAAATTTTTCAAATTCAAAATTTTATATATTTTATGCATCAAAAAATTGTCCTGTATATGTTTATATTTATTATTTTAAGTTATTTAATTTATTTCTTTAAAATAATAAATTTAATTTTTTTTAAAATAATTGATTTTCATACTCAAAAATTCATCGAATTCAATTTTTTTCGTTTACTCTTAATTAATTGAAAATAAAAAAATCTGGCAAAGAAAAACTTTTAGTTGTTAAATTTTTTAATTTTGGTCTGATTCTTTCTGTTGGAAAATCATACCTTTGATCTGTTTTTGTGAAATTTAGTACTATAGAACAGAATAAAGTGTTTTGAATTCCTTTAACTTTTTTCTGATGATCGAAAGTTAATACAAAATCGTGCAGCATTCAAAGCTGCGTTTTTTAAAAAATTTTAGTAAAACTCTGCAAATTTAACAAAACTTAAATTTGACTATAGTGCATTTTGCAGAGGTTTTCACCTCATTAGCAGACTTAAACAATTGATGCAACTATGAATGTTGCACTATATTACATCTAAAACCTTTAAAAAAATTATTTATAACCATTTTTAGCATTAATTTCTGTTCTATTTGATTATCTTGTACCGAATTTCACAAAACCTATATACTTTTTCGTTAAAAATAATTTTTTTTATTTAGTATACAGATTTTAAGTTGTTTGAAAGTAAGAGCTTAAAGCTTCCATTGGCAGACTTGTGTAAAAAAATGATTAAAGAAGGCTCATATACATTCAATAGTCCAAGTAGTGTTTATCAAATTGGAAGTTTTTCATCCAATACTCAAATAAAAACAAGCGAGTATTTCACAGCCGACATTTGCTTGGAAATAAATGAATCATTTTTTAACGAAAGAGACTATCTAAATTACAAATACTTTTTAAAACGTAGTCTTTATCTTGGACATACTTACATTCACTTGATGAATTCAAAACGCTACTCAAAGCTGAAATATCATTTTCAATCTGATTTTTCATCTGTCTTCAAGCCTATTTTGTGTATGATTTTTGAAGATGTCGGTCTAGAAATTAGGCTTCACTTCGTTCCAGATAGTTCAACTTTTAAATTATCGAGATTTAATCCTGGTCAATGCAATGTGCGAAGAGATTTCTACACCAAAAACATCAATCCGAATATTAAAATTGAAGATGAAAATGGTTATAATTCTGAGGAAATATATGATCCAACTCCAAGATACAATTTTGAGGTATTGTCTGATTTAACTGCCATTCGAAATAACGAGATTATCAGAGAAAAATTTTCCAGCTCTAAAAGTCTTTTAGCAGCAGTGAAACTGATCAAACTGTGGCTTTTGAAACGAGAGCTAAATCAAGGATCTGGCTGCTTTGATAATTTTACACTCAATATGTTTATTGTTTATTTGCTCAGCAATCGCCAAATAAATCCATTAATGAGTCCATATCAAATTTTTCGTCTTGTTTTGATTAACTTGAGCGAAGCTAATTGGGACAAAAAAGGAATAAGTATGAAAGATTTTATTAAAAATGATACAGACAGCTTAAACGAGAATAAAAATTTAGTTACTATTGACCATTTTCACCAGTACTATCCAGTTGTGTTTTTAGATTCAACTGGTTTTGTGAATATTACATCTAAAATGAATCTACAAACATTTAATAAGCTTAAATTTGATGCCAAAGTTTCTCTTTCATTGCTTAACGATGAAAGTGTAGATAATTTTGATAAAATTTTCATTGAAATGCATCAATTTTCTTTAGAATGTGATGCTTTAATAAGCATAAAACCAAGCTCGGACCAATTTTATTTTGACATAATTAAAAAAACTAAAAATATACAAAGATTAATAAAATTAATTGAGAATTATAATAATAGTTATTGTGTTAGTCTAGAAGCTATATTGGATGTTATAAGTAAAGCCCTTAATGACCGAACTAATTTAATATATGCTAAATTGGTGGAACAATTAAGAGTAATTTTTATTTAAAATTTATTTTGAAAAAATTTTATAAAATTTATTTTTCAAGTGGAATTTGGATTCATCACCTTCAGAAAGCATTCCATCAATTACAATCGGATTGCTCTTTAATGGCACATTTGATAATGTTTTGATAAAAGGACCTTCGAGTACTTCCCAAGAAGCAGTTGAATTCCGTAAATTCTGGGGCCCCAAATCAGAACTGAGGCGTTTTCAGGATACTAGTATATGTGAAGCTGTTTATTTTGAAGCCAAAGACTTGGCTTCCAAAAGATTGGTTTACTCTGAAATAGTCAAGCATATATTGGACTATCATCTGTCTATTGGTGCTGATAACTTGAAATTTTGTGATCGTCAAATGAACTCTTTGCTTAGTATACCAAACGGAATTATTGAAAATTATGGCACAGGCGAGGAAAAGTTGGCTGATGCTGTCAATGTATTTGAAGAATTTTCCAGAATTATGAAAAATTTAAAAGATCTTCCTTTATTGATAAATAATATCCAAGGAGTAACATCAGTATTTCGACTTACTGACACATTTGCTCCATTGCCTGCTTGCTTTAATTATGATGATAAGAGCGAAAAAAATATGAGATACAAAATAGATCATAAATACATGCCCAAGTATCCGCTAGGTCAGGTAGTGGTTCCTTATGTCAAACCTTTGGATGTTTTGATTAAGCTTGAATCAAGTGGTAAATGGCCAGATGATGTAGAATGCATTAAAAGATTGAAAACAGCTTTTTATTTAAAAATAGTTCAAGTACTAAGAGAAGATCATGGTCTAGTTGCTTATACACATGTCGAATATCTTGACGTGCTATACAAGGGTTTTGTTTTTAGACTTTTTGTTTATACCATGAATGAGCTTTTGTCAATGAAAACAAGCATAAATGAAATAGGAGTAAAGGTAACAAATGACACCAAGGAATCGTTGGCTTATGAAAAAACATTTTTACACAGTGGTCAATTGACTAGTGTTATTTATGGTCTGCAGCAAAAATTCAATTGTTTTAGTGGCGTTTGTCGATTGGCCAAAAGATGGCTATCTTCACACTTCTTGATTGAATATTTTGAAGAAGAAGCTATTGATTTAATATGTGCTTCGATTTTTGTCAATTCTTATGAGCCACCACGGTAAATTTTCAGCTTAATTGATTTATTAAATATATTAATTTTATTGTTCAAGATCACTAATAAATTGTTTTATTAAATTTTTAAATTTGATGGCTAACTTTGACTGGAAAAATCAAATATTACTTGTAAATTTTAACAACGAGCTAAAAAGTAGGAAGAAATAAAAAATTTAAATTAAATAATCTTTATTTTAATTCTAGAACAAAAAATATTGGACATTCAATTAAAATTTCAAGAGAATAGATCTCAATTGCAGCCAATTTTTATCCTAACTCCTTATGAGAGTCGCGACAAAGGTTCAATTTGGACAATTGAAAAGCCTAATATTCAACAACTATGCCGCACAGTTATAATTGCTAAGCAATCATTTAATAAAATTAAAAATTGTGTTCTGAATTTTGAAACAATTGAATCGTTTAAGAATATTTTTCGACCAAATTTGGATATCTATGATGTAGTTATCAATTTAAATACAGCATTCTGTGTCAAGGCTTTTCAGCAAGTAGATATATGCAAAGGAACATTCTTGCCTCACTACCGTGCTTTTGAAACAACCGATAATGACAAGACTTTGCCAGTGGTCGGTTTTGATCCAGTAGAGTTTTATGTAAAAGAGTTACGCGAAGCATTTGATGAAATTGCTTTGTTTTTTTATGATGTTTATGGCTCAACTAGAGTTTATGTTTTATGGAAGCCCGATGCTCTGAAGCCAAAAGAACTCAAGATAAATAATGCAAAATATCGCTTGATCGATATAAATACTAACCAACTAGTTCTAAATTTGGAAGCAATTATAGAAGATTTTAAAATAATTGGAAATGAACTCGTAGAAAGTGTTACTGTTAAAAATGAAAGTTCGATTTTTAAATAAAAATATAAAATAATATTTTCTCAAAAGTTTTATTTATCTATTAGAGTGGGTCAAAAAATTTGCACTCTTTTTTATAAACTTTTTTTAATCTATCAATAAAAAAAGCAATAATTAGCTAATCTTCGATAAGCGAGTAGTCCCATTCTTCTTATGTATCATTCAAGGCTTTTGAAGCAAAAAAATTACGACACCGTTTTTCAACTTGGCCTTGATTAATAAAATCTAGTCTTCTAAAAACAAATGAGTCATTGAACGAAAAAGATGATAAGGAGATCTGGGCTATTTGCTAAATGAGGAAGAAGTTCGATCCCTTTCAGCTTTTCTATTTTTCTTCTAGCTACCCAAAAGGGAATATTTTCCTTGAAATGAAACATACAATTGTTCTAATTGTTCAGTATAAAGCAGACTTGTGCAAAAGTCAAAAAAAAAGTCATTTTAAACTCTTTTCAAAGTCAAAATTTATTTTTTCGAAAAAAATATTTCAAGTCAAGTCAAAAGACTTTTACTTTACTTGAGTCTGACTTTATGACTTTTGAACAACTCTGGAATAAAGATATATATGTGTGGTTCACCGTATGGAACCAGGATAAAGTGTATTACCCGTTGGAAACTCCAATCTGTCTTTGTAGCACAGAATGTTAAAGAAGAAGAGATCAACAGTAACTATTAAACTTTTTAGAAGAGATCAGGTCGTTCAGATTACTTGCGTAGCTGATTTATTTTTTGATAAAGAAAATTATCTAAGAAAAGGTAAGTGATATATTTAAAATTTTTGAATGTGTGTTTGAAAATTTTCAATCATTGAAAGTGGTCTTAAAGTTCTAGAAATTCAAAATTAAGATAAGAATTAAGTGGCTTAATTCTATCTGAATTTCTAATTTTTGACTTTCGTAATTTTTTCATATTTTTAAAGATCATATTTTTTGAATTTATTGGGTTTTAATTTTATTTAAGTAAAAATATTTTAATTCTAATATGTTTTTAAATTTTAACTAAAATAATTTATTATTTGACAGACTTTGTGGTATTTTACTATATTTATTTAAATTCTGATTTATAATTATCGTCTAGTTATAAACTATTAAACACTTAAAAAAGTTATTTCTAATATTTATTTTTGAAATTTTTGAAACAGAATTTTGTTTATACTAATTCTTAAAAATTTTTATTTTTTAAAATCAACAAAAAGTTAATTTACAATTAATTATTTATAGTTCACCTAGGTAGATTTTCTTATCACTTGAGCATGATGCAACTATAGGCTCTTGTGGATGAAAATCTACATCATTTATCGAGCCATTATGACCAGGCAACTTGTAGGCAATCTTAGAAGTTTCAACTTCCCAGATGTACAAAAATTTATCAGCACTACCTCCTGTAAGAAGCTGTCCATCGGGTGACCAGGCTATACGCAACAAGTTTTTTTCAAAATTATGATTATGTCCGAATAAAATGTTAACACCTCTATCTTGTGGTGCATAAGGTCTTATATCCCATACTCTAACTGTGTTGTCCATGGCATTCGATGCAATATAGTTACCATCAGGCGATAAACTCAATCCCGTTATTGAATCATTATGACCTTTCATTGAATACAGACACTCATTCTTCCGAATATCCCATACTTTAATGTCATTATCAATACCACCTGAAATTATTTGTTCTCCTGATTCATTGAAACATACTGATAAGACCTGATAGGTTGAATTAAAATTCGTTGCTTCACCTCTCTTTCTTCTATCCCACAATTTTATTGTGCTATCATCTGAACCTGAACAGAATGAATGAGGCGATTTGCGATTTACATCCACACTATTCACAAAATCTTTATGTCCTTTGAAACGTTTAACTTTTTCTAAAGTTTCTATATCCCAAATAAAAATATTTCTATCTGTGGCGCAAGATATTATTTCACTTCCATCTTTTAGAAATTTCAAGTCAGAAATTGCCCCATTGTGCCCACCTAAACAAGCCCAGTTTTCACACTCTCCATACACATTCCATAAGAATATTTTTCTATCATGCCCAGCAGAGGCAAGAAGCGAACCATCTGGACTAAATTTACAACAAAATATTTCACTCTCATGACCAGATAAAAGTACAATAGGAGCAAAAAGAGCTGAAGTTCGCATTTCACTCTAAAAATAAATGAAATAATCAATTGATTGACTAAAAATTTAACATTACCCGTTTAGCTTTAGCAGCATATGCTGCAATTTCGCTTTTAGTTTTTTTGCTGGCCGGAATCAAAGCCACCGATTGGTCATTAGTACGTTTTACAGACATCTTAAACCTAGCAAAAATGTTAAAAAATTAATTTTAATATTTCTTTACATATTTTAAATTTTAATAGATTTTTAAAAGAGAGTTAAAGCTCTTTAATTAATAAATATAAACTAAATGCTTTAAATATTCATTTTTCATTGTATACTGATATTATAAATTTTTTTTAAAAAAACAATTCTTAATTTTATTCTATATACAATTTTCGAAAATTATACAAAATAAGAAGTCAATTAGCATGAAAATTTTGAATCGATTCATCTAAACTCGTTTCTATATTTTGCTCAGCTCTTTCGATCATCGATTTCATCTGCAAATTATTAGTGTCCATACTTTAGAAATGAAAAAAATATTTAAAAAAATTATATTTGTATTTTTAAAAAGAGCTTACCCTGAAGCTTTGTTCATGTAAATGATAGCCTCATCAGATTTTCCACACTTTTTCATTAATTCAGAATAAATATGCATCAATCTTGGATTAGATGGATTATGTCGTATATACTTTCCAAGGACTTCAAGTGCTTCGGTAAACTGTTGTAAAGTCATGCAAACCCGGACAAGACATATGACAGCTTCTTGATTTTCTGGATCTCCTTTAATTGCTTTATACAAATAAGTTTTTGACTTTTCTTGAGTAAGTGAATCGCGACTTAGGGCTTCACCATATAAAGCTAATGTTCGATGATTCGAACCTAGTAATTTAACTGCATTAGCAGCTATTTGAATAGCATCCTTTGTATGATTCAAATTTAACAGTGTTTCAACAAGACCCTTGTAAGCTTCGTAAAAGTAGATGTTGATTCGTGTTGCCTCTCGATATGTGACTGCTGACTCTGATATAGCTTTTAGTTTACCCAATGCAATAGCTCTTAATAGAAGAGCTTGACAATTTTCGTGATCAATTAGCAATGCATTCTCTGCGAAACATTTTGCTTTTTGGGACTTTTTTTTTAGGCTATAGTATCCGATCACGGTCCAAGTTTCTGGAATATTGACTGATACCTGGTGCATATCATTAGAAAGACGTTCAAGTGTGGATAATTTATCGAATTCAGACTTGTCAGAGTACAATAAAAAGGCATAAATATCCATTTTAGAAGTCCATGTAGATTCTAATTTGTGAAGCTAGTAGTATAAATAGTTTTAATAAATTTGAATTTTTTCATTTAATTTCATTTAAAAAAATTCAATCAGATCAAAGATTTTCTTAAAATTTAAAAAAATTTATCTTCGAGTTTTTAATAATGGAAGTTCATTTTAAAAAAAAAAACTTTTTTTTTGTTGAACAATTTTTTGAAGCATCTGTGAAAAAAAAAACTTAATTTGGATTTTATTTATTTCAGTTAATTAATTTTTTATTAATTTGTAAAGTCGTATTAATTTGTAGAGTTTAAGCTTTTTTACAGATCATTTGCCAAGCCTAAGAAATTAATATTACAGTGAGTTTTACTTTAACCTTGAATAGAGAAGAAAAAGAATTCAACAGTACAAAATTGAAAACAATCTCAATAAGGAATCTATGAAAATGTCTGTTGTAGATTAGCTAATGAATAGTGTAATAACTTGTGGTTCCATGCAATGAAATTCTTACAATGAAGAAGCAATGTATTGCTGGCAAAAGTTTAGGAAAATATATTTTTTTATCAAAGATGTTTATTTTTTTTGTAACTAAATAGCTTATAAAATAATTTTTTCTAATAAATAAATAAAATTTAAACATAAAATTAAATTAGGATAATCACACAATTTGGCGAGCAGAATTACAGATCAAAAATTTCGCAAAAATTTTTCAACAAATGAATTCGATTTGGTCTGATCGAGACCATCATAACTTTTAATAGTGATGATAATATTAAGAAATTTTGGTGATATTTTATCTGTAAAAAAGACCCAATTTTTTCATCATCTTCAAAAAAAGGTAATTCAATAAGGATAATCTAAATGTTCAATATAAACATTTAAATTATTAAAATTTAAATAAATTTTCAAATTTTTAATTATTGATTTCAACACTAAAATTATTTATTATTAGAAATAAGTTAAGATCAGAAAATCTAGTTTAAAACTTTAATCTCATAATACTTATGTTCAAATTTTAACTACAGCGCTAATTATTTAATTTTTTTTTTTAAATTAAATTTTTACCTTTTCAAATGAAGAAATAGCATTAGGATATTCTCCATTTAAGTATTGGCTATTTGCTAATGAGCACAAAACTTCGGCACTTCGATGGGTCAACTTATTTAAGTAAAGTTTACAACAAAAAAAAATAAAAATGATAAAAAATAATACATTGCAGTCCAGAGTTTTGAAAGACTTAATGGCTTCTTTGTAGTCTCTTGATATCATGCTACTTTTACCTTTTAAATACATGTTCAACCAATCGGTACTAATGTTTGATGGCATCTTTGGCAAATCATCCATTTTTATGCCAAGATTTAACAATGCTTCAATAGCAACAATCGAAAACTTGCTTATTCTAATGATTAAAATATTAATTTCTAAAAGAAAAAATCTTTTATCTATTTAAATACTTGAGCACTTCTTTGTAAATATTAATAGCTTCTTTATTATTCATTAAAAGTTGGCACAATTTTCCCATTGCTAGCAGAATTTTAATTGTTCTTTGTTTTGAAGGTATACTATCAAGCTTTTAGAATATAATTAAAAAAAACAATTGCATAGCTATTTCTATTAGTTACTATTAGATAAGCATCTTGGTACTTTTTGTCGTAGAAAAGACACAGATGTAAATTATATTTTATTTGAATATCGGTTTCGGAGTCCTATGATAAAATAAAATCAAGAGAGAAAGATTAAATTATGTTTATCTTACCAAACTGGTCAGATTTTTGGGCTTTGGTTTAAGATTCGATTTGTTGATCTGTAAAGCTCTATTAAACAATGATTCGGCTGTTTTGTATTCTCTTAAATTAAAAGCTGCATTGCCATATAAATAGAGCAGTGTGTATTTATCTTTTGGATCACATTGGAAAGAAATTGTGTTGGCTGTCGAGCTTTGTGAGGCACTAGAAAACGATGTTGATGCTGATACTGTTGAAAAAAATGACTGTGATGTCACAGGCGATGAATCGGTCGTTGCAATCAGCATATCAGCTAAAAGTTTTACATCCTCGTAGAGGCCATTGTCATAAAGACTTTTAAGATGGTCAAGCAAGGCAAAAAATTCTTTCATTGTTAAAAAAATCTGATTTATATTTACAGATTTAAGGAAATTTCAAATTTGATTAGAAAAATTATTTTAGTTTACTTCATTTGTGTACTATTTAAAAATAGCTTTTCTGCAAAATTCTATTTTTTTTTTTGCAAATTGAAATTTAAAATTTTCAGTTTTTCTATGGTTGTGAATAAAATTAAATTTTTTGTTGAAATCAAATCTAAAAGATAAACCTGTCAGAACTCGTTTCAAATAATTTAGAGTCATTTTAAAAAATCATTTTTTGTAGATATAAGAAAAAAAAATTGTCGATAAGGAAAATTAAAATAAATAGATTTAAATTTTTTAAGTTAAAATTTTTATTAATTTTTCAAAATTAAATAATCTTTATGGAATCATCAAGAGAAAATTTGCACCATGAAGTATTATAATTTATTTTTTGAATAAACGCACTGATAATTTTAATAAAGCACGACAAATCGGCTAGTGGAATAAATTTTAACAGTTTATCTGAGAGCAAAGATCTAACAGCCTTAATTTGGGGAAATAGCATTAAGCAAGATATTTTTGAGCGATGGTCTCAGGGTTTGAAACTAATCTACCTTTTGAATTTTTTATTTTTGAATTTTTGCTAAAGGACTGATATTCAACAATAAAAAAGAGCCAACTGCCTTGTTACAATATAGTGGCGGGCCTTGCGCTGTTATCACTGCAGTTCAAGCGTATCTTCTAAAAGAGCTCATTTTTTGTACCAAGTGTGGAGATAATTGGAGAAATACGGAAAGTAATCTCTATCAAAAGATATTTAAAATAAGTGCACAAGCTTTTTCTGTTTCTAGAGGACGAATTGAATAAGCATTTAACTGATAGCTTATTATCAATCTACATAAATCTTTCTACAGAAAAAACAAAATACTTATTGTTTTATGAGCTGGAAGAAACAAATCAAGATCTTGAATTAAATAAAGAAAGTAAAAGTAATGTAACTGAGTCGTCTTCAAAACGAGCTAAATTGGATTACGATGCTTTTATTAGCAAAATAAAGTACTAAATATTTTTTTAATATTTTAAATTATTGATTTATGATTTCATTTTATTTTATTGAAGAGTTTACAAATTTTCAACCTTGAATGAATTAAAAGAAAAACTTGCTGTTAAAATTGATAATTATAAATTAGATTACGGAGTTTTATGCATTTTGTACTCACTTATACTTACAAAAGTAATTTTTAAAGCAAAAATTTAAACTTTAATCATTAAAACGAAAAATCTAACAGTACTATTACGATACGATGAATTTACCATATTAAAAATGGTATTTCAAGTAAAAAAATTATAATGAATATAAAAAAGGTAGATATTGTGTAATTATTGTAAAATTCAGCGAAAAAACAATTCAAAAAATTTTTCATTTTATTTTTTTGAAAAAATAAAAAAAATTTGTTTGGCTTTTTGACCAAAACTGTTGAACCATTTGGTAAAAATTTGAAAAAATGAATTTTATTTTCTAATATTGAACATTTTTTTACAATTAATGGAAATTAAAATTTTAGCATTATTTAAAAATAAAATTTTAATTTCAACCCTTTTTTGCTTTTAAGCTGTTTGCTTCCTTGTTCATTTGAAATCTTCTTTGAATGTGGATCCTTTCATCGTATCGTAGCAGCACTGTATTTACCTTTGAAAAATAAATTTTGAAAAACAAAAATCTTTGTTAAGATTATTAATTTTTCAGGCTTTAATATTTTTTTTAAATGATTCTTCTGGACCTCTTTTATTTATCTTAAAAATTCAATTCGATTATCGATTTTTTCCTGAAATTATAAAAAAGATTTCATCTTTAGATATTGTAAATTTTTTCCTAAAAAGGTTTTAAATTTTTTGGATTTGAATTTGCTGAAAATTTTTGAAAATTGAATTAAATTCTAATTTAGGGTTTAGATGAAATCGAAAGAGAACTCGAAGAAAGCGGAGAATCTTTGATTGATCCCTTACATGGTCATGGATCTCAATGCTTAACAAATCTAATGCTTTGTGGAATTGCTACAAGCAATGTTTTTGATGGTGATAAATCGTTAGAGGGGCTAAGTAAAATATTAGTCAAAACTTATGAAATTTATAACTAATTTGTTCTCAATTAGGTCTAAAAGGAATACCGAATCAGTCTTCTATTGGATTTTTGACTATTATGGAATATCTGAGGTATTGTGAAGTCGGCTGGAATCTAAAAAATCCCAAGTATCCTATTTGGATTTTAGCTTCTGAAACTCATCTAACTGTTTTTTTTTCCAAAGTAAACATACTTTAACTAAAACTTAAGTTAAAAAATTTTGTTTTTTTTTTTTTTTTAAATCAAAATTAATTTTTAGCCAATAAATTAACTTAATAATTATTTTATCAAAGGAGACCAGTTTGGTTCAGAAAAATGAAAGCAGTAGACAAACAGCAATTCAAAAATTTAAAAGTTTCGATCCTGATGGTAGTTTTTCAAATAGACTTTTATTTTAAACTAACTTAAAGCCAAAAAGATAATGGTTTTGTAAAATCTGAAGATCTGGAAGGGTTGATGGCATCTTTGGATCTTTTAACTGAAAAAGAATAGTAAGCTGTTCATTTTTTGTTATTTCATTTCATAATTTTTATTTATAAATTTAAGTGTTGATTGCGTTAAGCTACAACTTGATGCTGAAAATTTAGGAATTATTACCCAAACAGCATTTTTGAATGAATTTTATCCAGAGTCAGAACAGCAAATAATTCCAACTGATTTCAGAGTTTATCATTACAATGGTCTGGCCAGGTCAAATCAAGAAAATGAAGTAATTTTTCAATCATTGTTTTTAAAATTCAAAATTCAAGTTTATTAGGTACATTATTCTGAAGGGAAAGCTAAATTAATAGATTTTACAGATCAACCAGGTTTAGACTTAAATTCAATTAAGAGTTGTTTACAAACCAAATGGCCGACTATTGAAATCGATTGGATAGAATCAAGAGTTCCCTCTCTCAATTAACTTTGAAAAACTTGTTTGATTAATTTTAATCCAAATTAAATGGATGCTTAAATTTTAAATTATTTTTTTTTTATTAAATTAAACAGCTGATAATAAAATTTATTCAATAAACCTTTCCAAGGTCAAAAATTTCCCCAATTAAATTAGGAATTTTAAAATTATTCAAACATTTTCTATAATTTTGCAATTTTTCGGAGTGCATAATTCCAATTACATTAATTTTTTTTAGAAAAATATCGATATTCTCGATTAAATTGTTGATTGCAACATCGTTTTTATCATTTTCGGATGTTTTTAATTTGTTCGATATCTCAAATCTAAGAGCTTCAAAAAGATCATTTCTAATTTTGCTGGCAGTTGTGTAACTCTCCTCTTGGTTTAAACTTATGAATGGATCAGATGTTGAGGTGAAAATAATTCCACATAAAATTCCAATTTCGATGTCATTTAAATTCAGTTGATTGAAATATTTTTTTGTATCTATCATTGAATTGACCAAATTTTCCTTTATTAATATTAAATTAATTTTAATATATTAAATTAATTTTAAACAAAAATACAAAATTATTATTTCAACAAAAAGAAATTAATTATGTTATTTATTTAATTATTAAAATAAGTATATTTTTTTTTAGATAAAGCTTATTTAATAATGTGAAGTTTAATCATCAAGGGGTCAATTTTTAATTTTTTTTTTTGCTAAAATATTTTAAAATTAAAAATTGAAGACTTTAAAAAGTTATAATTTAATTGCAACTTAATTAAATCAAGCATTTAAAATTTTAATAGAAAATTTTACTTTGCCTCTTCTGTTCGAATATTTTAACTTATTATGAAGGGAAAAATACATCGATATACAGCTTATAGGTGAAAATTTGAATTATAAAACAAATTTGGTTCAAAGAGGTCTTAATTACCAAAATTTCTTAATTATGAAAAATCCTTTAATACTTTGACAGCTGATTTCAATTGAAATTAAAAAAAAGCGATATTTTAAATTGAGAGTTACAAATTTTTAAACTATTAAGATTAATGTGTAAAATTTAGTACTATTTTTTTTTAATTGAACTAAAATATTCTAAAAAATTAGTCTTCATTACTTAATTCCTAGTTTCTTAAAAGTTTTTCCAATCGGGACGAATTTTACAATTTTAAACAATATTTTTAAATTTTGAAAATTCTAAAAAAAATTATCTTTACTTGTGTGAATTTAGATATAAAAATTAATTTACTAATATTTTCTTATTAATTTTTCAAAGGAAGTAATAGGAAATAAATTCAGAAGTTAGTTTTTAAACGTATTGTGGTTAATATCAACTGATATTAGCTGTAATAAAACAAAATTATTTTTTAAATATAATTCTTTAAAATAAATAATTAGCTACTAAAACATTTTTAGTTATGAGTGACTTTTTACAAAAATGTTAGTAAAAGAATAACTTAAAACATAAAAATACTCTTTCGAACTATTTTTACGATAAATTTTCTATGCCAATAATAAAGATTATATTTTTAATGATATCGCTTTCTAAAATTTTTTCTAAATTTTTACTAATGTATTTTATTTTTTTAATTCAGGTATGAAAAAGGAAAAACTCAAATGTGAATTTGAAATATTTTGAAAATAGATTTGAAAAAATATAAAGATCATTTAAGGGTTGGGATCTTTACGAATGAACACTTTTTATTGAAAACATCAATCCAATATCTTTCGAGAAAAAATTTCTAAAATTTCCAAAACTTACTTAAGAAAAGAATAGCAACAAATTTATTCGATAGAGATCACCAAATGGCTTATTGAAGTTAATGATCAAAATTAAATGATAATCCCACTAAATTATTTATTTTTTAATTTTTAAGATTTTTTTTTTAATTAAAAAAATTAATGCAGAGACATTTTTTCATGTGTATCAATCATACACAAGTGTTGGGCATAATTCTGCAAAAAAATATTAAGTTTAACATTGAATTTTTACATGGAAAATATGCTTCTGCAATATATTTTTGACCACGATCATTTTAATTCGATCTTAAACTTCAATATGTATCGACAAATCAGCAAAATTTAGAAATGGATCTTAAAAGGCCATCGGTTCATCTTAGTTATATTAATAAAACTTAACATTTCTTTTTCTTAAACAACTGTTAACTTCCAATAATAATTTTCTCAGATTATCAAATAAGAGGGAAGAATTTTTTTTAAATAAAAAATTAAAAATTACATCAAAAATTACTGATAATTGATCTTCAGTGATACTATGACCAGATTCGAAAGTTAAGCACATCTTTTTCATAGATTCTTCTTCAGAAAACAAATTTACAATTCTTAAGAACCAAACTTTGAAAAATTGACTTTGGATCATCAAAATTTGATCATTTTGTCCTATTTGATCGAATCCAGGTATTTGTTTAGCAAATTCAACTATTTTAAATGCGTCCTGATTCAATAGCACATTGAAACACCGCCACAATTCTTCTCTAGTAACATCCATAACATCTTTTTCGTTTCTAAATTTGTTCCTATCAACCACTTGAATATTTATTAGCTTTCTGTTGGCTAAATATGAATTTTTCTCTCTATTGATTTTGGTATATGGACACAAGTTTTGATGAGACTGGGCTACTGAAAGTATTCGGTCGCATATAGCCAGTTGTTTGACCGCCGTATCAATTATTTTGTGAGTAGAATTAGTTATTTTGTTTGCTTCGTCTACACTTTGAATATTGTTTTCTTTTTTATGTTCTTTGTCATTTTTTTCAGTCTCATTAGTTGCATTAGAATCAGCGTTGTTGCTAAAGCGAACACATTCGCGAGACATACCCATTTCTAGACATTTTTTAAAGCGACAATGCTGGCAACGATTACGATTTAGCAAAACTATGACACAATTTCCCTCTTTCATGCATTTATACTGCATTTTTTTTTGTATACTACGTCTAAAAAAACCCTTACAGCCTTCGCATGATGCAACGCCATAATGATAGCCTGATGCTCTATCACCACAAATTTTACAAAGTCCGACTGAACCCTGAGCCGAATCGGATCTTCCATCACCCTTTGATTTTTGGTCCAATTTTCCTTTCTTTGCTCGATCACCTTTTTTTTTTGCTTTATCTTGGAGACTTGATGTTTCGGCAGGACTCTCGACTGACATGAACTGGTTTGTATACTCATTTATTTGAGATTGATTTGGAGCAATTAGAATTTGTGTGTTTGTTGTTTTCGGAAGAAGATATTTGTATTGGGTTTTTTCCTCTTTTGCTTCTTCGCCAATCAGGTCAAGAATATTCAAGTCTATTTCATTTTGATTAATAGCGTCAAAGCTGTGCTCTATTTGAGACATTTGCATCATCGGTTCAGCATTTTTGTACACATGAATTAAATTCGAATTAAAATCGTTCATTTTGCTTTGGCCTTTCTAATAGATAAATTGCATTCGATTTTCAAATGATTATATGGATTATTCGTAGAAAATTCTTTCTACAAAAATATTTAATTCATTCAATCAAGCTTAAGTTTAGTTATTATCTTCTATGGAATAAATTACAGCAATCAGATAATTTATGATCTTTCTATTCATATTTTAATAAAAAAGTACGTGCATATTTATGTTTTTGGCATAAAATTTTGTATCTTGAGTAATTAATGTGCTGACGAATGTCTTAAATTGCAAATAATTCTATTAGCCTTAAAAAATTACTTTTTAGATAGCTTTTTTTATCATAGATTATTTAATTAAAAGAAAATAGATTTTGAGCAGAGTAAATAGGCATCATATTTGATTGTTCCATTTCAAGTCGATTTAGCGAATTCAAAAAATTATTATTAGACTATTAGTAGCATATTTTTAAATTATATTTATGTACAATTTGCCAGTATAATTAAAGTATAAAAAAATTTATAATTTTAAGCGTTATTTAGTTCTTCAAATAATTAATATCTGATTTTAGAGAGATAAATTTGATTTATGAAAACTATTCAAATCATTGTAGTAATCTGAATGGAAAACTAAGTGAAATATTCGTTTTAACTTGATCACCTAGAGTAATTTATTAAAATAAATTGTGAAAAAAAACTGCTACAAAAAGGAGAATATAGATAATTCAAAGACGCAAAATAACTAATTTTCATATACCAGAAACATAATATAGAAATGGAGCTTTCAAGCATGATCTACCTTATGATCAAAACTTTTAAATATTTCGAATTCAAAAGGGATCTTTTATTAAGTCGAATTTAAAACTTTATCTTGTTTTGTACCTACAATAAGCACCGAAAGAAAAGATTTTTAAGTAAGCAACTTCCTAACTATCTTTTTCACATACAGCGGTTCTAATAAAAACGAAACGGTCCCAAATAAAAACGAAGCGATTCGCCGACCATTTGGCGAACCGTCCGACCTCTTGGTCCGACCAAACCAGCCGAGCGAACCAGCCGATCCAACCGACCGAACCGGCCGATCCAAACAACTTAAAAAATCTATAAAAAATTTAATTTTAAAATAAACAAACAAGTTGTATATTTATGTTAAAATTTTAAATATAAAATATATTTCGAAACAAAATTTAATTTTTTATAGATTTTTTAAGTTGTTTGGATCGGCCGGTTCGGTCGGTTGGATCGGACATTTGGATCGGCCGGTTCGGTTGGTTGGATCGGCTGATTCGGTCGGTTGGATCGCACAGTATGGACGTCTTGGACGGCTGGTTTGGTCGGACGAAGAGGTCAGACGGTTCGCCAAATGGTCGGCAAATCGCCAGCTGGCCTGGGACCGTTTCGTTTTCATTAGAACCGCTGTACTGCAACTTTAATTTTATAAAAAGAAAAAAAACGCTAAAATTTAATTTCATTTCAAATCAATTGATAATTTAAAAAAAAATATTTTAAAAATATATTTAAATGACTAATAGCAATGAAAATACGCATGTAATTGGCCAATATGAAGAGAATGAGAAGAAAATTTTTTCTGTAATCATGACTAATGATATTTTTCTAAATGATGATTACGAACAAATATTGATTGAACAATCGTACCAATTTAGATTGAAAAAGAAGAAAGGCTACGTCATAAGTTTAGGAATAGTTAGTACAAAAGCTATAAAAATTTATGCGATAAAAACCTAAATAAGATAAGCACTTATAATAAGTACAGTCCTCAAAAAAAAACAAAAAATAGCAATTCTTAGAGCTCTATTAGTGTAAAAAATAAATGTCATAATGTAAAAATGATGAAAAATGTTGGCTGACTGGTGGCTTAACCACGAGTCAGTCGTTTTTATAAAAATTAGAAAAGAAAAACGAATATGAAAGGATCCTTTCATATAAGATTGATTGGAAATATTATTACTGAAACTAGTCAGTGGTCGACTAGAAATGGAAAATTAATGATATCAGAATTTAGGGAAGAAATTTATGCAGTATTTGGTAACTTAATTAATTTTTCAATTCAATTTATAATAAGGAAAAAGATTTTATAAGCTCAAAACGTGAGGATTTTAGTTGAGGATCATGTAAAGCATTAATCAGACAAATATGTAATGAGAGTAGAAGAGATGAAAAAAAAAACACCACATCAAACTCAAGACACGTATTTGATCAACACTTTAACGAAACTTCAAATTCTGAAGAACTATGTCTAAGTTCAAGTGACACATGTTAACAAGTTGAGTAGGAAGACTCTTTGCATTGTGAAATTTTATCTAGATTTATAATTTAAGAAAAATTAATTTTCGGATGTATTTAAAATTTAATCAATTGTTTTTAATTTTTATTCGATTATATTGTTTTTGTTTATCATTTTTTTCCTAACAAAATTTGCTAAAATTAATTTTAAACAGTTTTTCATAAGTTTTACGAGAATATTTATATAAATAATTGTAAAAAATTTGAATTTTTATGTACAAATTGTAATAAATTAAATAAATTTAAAAAAACGAAATAAATTTTTTAATTCTCTTATTTTGTCGTATCTCAATATTTATTAAAAAGAAAAAAATCAAAATATTAACAATGGAAAAAAATCATCTATGTTTTTCGATGAAATATACTAAATTTCATCGTATAAATGCGATGAAATTGTTCCTTACTTATTAATGACTCACCTATCAAATTTCATCGATTAATCATCGATTTTTTTGTGACTGGGGAAACTTATAGAAAGAGATGAATATATAATTGAATTAAAGCAAAAAATAAACCAAAACCACCAAGGAATCTTTATGTATAAAAACTTGTTTAATCGAATCAAAATAATGATAGAACAGTAAAAAATTGGAACATCAATATTTTGATACACTGATGATATACTGGTGTTTGGGCAAAAAGTACCGGATCAAAAATGGACCTAATCAATCAAGCACTTAGAGCTGAGGTAAGAGTAAATTAATTAAATCGTATTTTTTACTTAAATTAATTTTTTAAGATTTTCTGCTTGATCAAAACATAGGATTCAATAAATCAATGTATAAGTTGGTTTTAGGCATTTGCTCGGAATGCAATAGTGAAACAGAAAAAAAAAAATTGTATATTTACAATTTGTATTAATTTTCTATTAATTAATTGTATTTTAATAAATATTTTTTTTACTAAAAACATTTTTTTTCCTCTAAATAGAAAAAAATTAGGTTTATTATCAAATATTTTCAGTCTACTACGAAAAATTTTCGAAAATTCTGTCCATCTTTGGTGTTTATTTTTCGAAAATTAATTTCGATTTTTCTATTTTTTTTTGTTAATTAATTGTAGGCTTTAATTGATGATGATCATAGGCAACTTTCTTTAAATGTTGAGTGTCTATTCACTAACGGACTGCCCTTTTCTAAAAATACCGATCTACATTTTCCAGTCCATTTAAGTTTTATTTTAATCACAGTTGTTCAAATGTCAGGCAAGTCATTAAACCACAGATCTCATTAATAACTCATTTTAGATCTTTACTCATTTCTAATCATTTTTAATCCAAAATAGATTACATGAAGAACAATTAGATTGATGTGAAATCTCATTAGAAAAATTTATTAAATTTCGTATGAAAATTTGATGCTTTTAATTTATTCTCTAATTACTTTTTTCATTTTTTCTAATTTGGATGTAAAAAAAAAAACTTAAAATTACAGAATAACTGTTAAAGTTTGGGACTGGCCATCAAAAAAAAACTAACTGCAGAAAATTAAAGTGAAATTTAAGTATCTTAAAAAAATTTTAGGCTCTGAAATTATGTTCTTTCTTTATCTTGGTTTTGTCCTGAAGTTAAATTATAAATTTTTTTCTTTCCATTGAGTTTTCAATGAAGAGAAATTATGTAAAATTATATAGCTTTATAATGAGAGTGGCTATAATTTTATGTTTAGTGACAAAATTTGAGTAAAAAATGCTTTTTGTTTTAAAGACTTATTTAAAATCTATATTTATTTAGAATTTTTTTTAAAAATTGGTACAACTAAATTAATTGACAGTTAAAATAAATTAATTATTGAAAAAATAATTTAAAAGAAATCTAAAAAATTTCATTATAAAATTCTAAATGACAATAATGAAAAAGAAATCAAATTGAAAAACCATCTGTTCTAAGCTTAACTTGTTTTTAAGCTTTAAAAATACTGATAATTTTTAAATAAAAACTTAATAAAAACATCTAGATAACAGTCAACTTAGTTTTTATGTTAAATAGATTTAAATGTTGGGGTCTTTAACGACTGAACATTTTTTTGAAAAAAATCAATCAAATATCTTTCGAGGAAAATATTCTAAAATTTCCAAAACTTACTTAAGAAAAGAATAGCAACAGGTTTATTCGATAGAGATCAACAAATGGCATATTGAAATTAATAATCTCAAAAAGCCATCGGTTCATCTTAGTTATATTAATAAAACTTAACATTTCTTTTTCTTAAACAACTGTTAACTTCCAATAATAATTTTTTCATATTATCAAATTAGGGGGAACAATTTTTTTTAAATAAAAAATTCAAAATTACTAATGACAATAAATCAAATTGAAAAACCATCTATTTTAAATGTTTTAAATTTTTAAATGATGTTAAATAGATATTAGGTTTAAACCGGTCAATAATCCAAAGAATATTAAATGAATTTGAGTGAAGAGAATATTAAGAAAATTAGGTGAAGAGAATTAAATTTTAGTTTAAATAATTTACAAAAATTAGCCAAAGGATGAATTTTATATTGAACAATCCTGTAATAGTTTGTTATTATTATTACTAAATAAATATTTTTAGTCAATTAATTGACTAATATTTGTTTTTTACTGAATCGAGTTATATAAAAAAGGTGAAATACATATTTTTTACTTTAAAAATTACAAAGCAAATTTTTTTTATCAGATGGATATGAGGAAAAATAAAATAAAAGTATATAATTAATTTATTGAATTAAATTTTATATAATAAAAAATTTTTGATAATTTATTAATTTTAAAAAGTCTTATAGATTAAATATACTAGAATGAATTTTAAAACATAATTTAATCATATTCTAAATATACAATACAAAGGACAAAGAAAAATTTTTGATCAATTTTCAATGAACTCTTTTTTGTCAAAAATATTAAATGCGAAATTACGTTGCATTTCAATTTACAGTCTTTTAACTGTTAAAAATTTAAATTTATAACTAAATTTTTAACTTTAAAAAATTGCACTTTTGAAATGCAATTAAAATGCGCATTTGAAGTTTTTTTACAAAAAAGAGTAAATTGAAAAGTAGCCAAAAATTGTTATTTGCCGTACAAAACTTAAATAAGTTGACAGCTTTTGGAGCATCGCTTAAGAAAATATTTGTGTTTTTAATTTGATTTTATTTAATGCTCAAAAAACTATCAAATTATTTGAATGTGTATGTATATTTAAAAATATCAGCGTTGGGCAACCAACGCCAGTGACTTCCACTCAAACTGCAAAAAATCATTTTTGCAGCATAGTGACGGCCACTGAGGGTACCTAACACTTAAAATTATATTTTAAAATTCACAGTATTGATACAGTTTAACTGCTAAGATCTTTATCAAAAAGATACTCTCCAAGACCTTCAGATCCGGCTCGTTTCAACCTAGTAATTAGATCTCCAAGCTTCTTGATTGATTCGACTTGTTCATCGAGGAATTCTTCTTCTAGAAAATCAGTCAAATGGGGATCATTTCTTTGTGAAGCAAGAGCATGTAACTTCAATAAAGAATCATTCACTTTTTTCTCAAGTTCCAGAGCGTCTGTCAGAGACTCTAAGCCGTTTGCCCATTGATTTTTTTCTGGACTTTTAACATTCATTAATACCACACGGCCACCTCTTTTATTTTGATATTTCATAAATTTTTCTGCATGTTCTCTTTCTTCGTCTGAATTTTCTTTGAAAAATTTGTGAAAACCAGGCAAAGCTACGTCATCTCTATTGAAATAGAAAGACATCGATTGATAAATGTAGCTTGCTGTTAGCTCTAAATTAATTTGATCATTTAGGGCTTTCTCGCAATCTTCATGAAAGTTTTGTTTAATTCGACTAACTTGGGCCATTTTAGGAATTATTTTTTGTTTGAACAGTCACTGCCGTCGAAACAAAATATTTTTTGGAAAATTTGTTTTTGAATTAAAAAAATCTTTTTTTTAACTTCAATTTATAGTCTCTTATTTAGGAATAATTTCGTCTTTTTAAAAATTCTTATCACCAGAGTTATGATTATTTTATTTGATAATTTTTTATGTTAGAAAATAATTTCATGAGTTGGAGACTTAAAATATTATAATGTGCCATATTTTTCTAGCAAAATGTATTTTCTTGATTAGTTAAATAAAATTTTCTGATCAAAATATTTTTTTATCGCATTTAAAATAAAGACATCTTGATAAGTTTTTATGCTAGAAAACGTTTTTTAGATAAATTTAAAATTTTGTTTACTACAATGATAGATGAACCTATTTTAAAATTTTTTAATTTCGTTTTTTTTTTTAAACACTTTAACATCTAGAATTTCAAATTATAAAAACGCAATTAAAAAAAATTTATCTACATCAATAAAGAGCTATGAACATTAAAAGATTCGCTTGCTTTATTTTGTCTAATAACGCCTTCTTTTATAGGAATACTACATTTCTAAAAGAAAAATTATTTAATTAAAAACATAGCTTTTCTTGAACCACGAAATCCTAATCAAAAACAAAAATTATCAGTGTGAGTCAAAAAATTTTAGTTTTTTTTTTAATTTTTTTAATTTATCTATAAAAAAATTAATATTTAGATAACCTTTAAATAAATCATAATTATTAATAGTCTTTGGTCATCTATCAGCGATTAGTTCGATTCCTCTCTTGTACTTTTCACGGCTTTTGGAACCAAAAACTTACTTAATACTCTCATTTAACACACAACATCAAAGCATATTTTCACGACTGGCTGAGCTAGTTGAGATGGTTCCAACATTCCTATATCATTAAATAGAAAAATTAACATTGAAACAAGGCAAATTTTTTGTCGACTTAAATTTTATTTATGACTTTTATTATATTTAAAACTTAAAAAAATTTCTAATATTTTCAAATTTTTGGCTTAACAAAATTAAAATGGAAAATCAATCTAAAAATCTTAAATTAAATACTATCTGACCGATGAGACTTAGATCAAGGATTGTGCCAAGAATAACCAGTATTTAGAACATGGATGAAGAAGACAAGCCGGATTTAGATAATTTTGCTGATTTGGACAAAAAAGAAAACAAAACTGACAATGAATTTAATAAATTTTTCCTATTAAGGACACAATCATTGCATTTAATTACATTAAAGATATCTGTCCTTAAGAGGGTAAATCATTTGTTGATCTCCCAAAGTCTGAAAGCTCTGATTCAGAAAAATGCATAAAAGAATACATATTCATCACGCTCTAATAACAGTTTGGAAGCATGGCACCAAGCAGTCAAAAATAACATAAATATTCATCTAGTTAAAAACAAATTGATTCATTCATCATTTAATAAAAGAGCAACTTTTAGTAGAATGTTGTTTAGAACAAATTTGGTGCTGAATTCAAAAGAGACTAAAGAGAGAAAAAAGAGAAGTTTCAATTAAAATTTTATTTAAATAATATAAAAGTGAAAAATATTTAGAATTTTTGTTAAGAAGTTCCCTACAAATTTCAATTCATAGTTGAATATCGAAATCAGTCAAATCATAGGGAACAACTCGGCAATATTTTTTTAATGTCAATTAATTTTAAATGTGACATTTATCAATTAATTATTCTAATAAAGGCGATTTTTTTGTATATATTTCTCCAATCTAAAATGATAATTAAATTAAAAGATTTTCAAAACAAGAAATCAGAAATCCAAAAATATCCAATAAAAACTAATTAAATAACTTAAAATATTTTTCTTTTAGAAATGTTACAAAAAAAATTAATTTGAGCAAAAATCTTGAGCAAATTTAAAGAAATGCTTCGACTTCATTTTTTTGTATTCAAACAGTATAACCATGATTTATTACAGTCCTTAATCATCTGATTGTTACATGTGATTCTTGGCTGTTCAGTGAAATAAAAAAATACTAATTCAATCGAAAAAATCAAGAACAATTAGAAAGTTAATTTTATTCCTAAAGAAGAGTATCAAAATACCTTTGATTTAAAAGATGAAATTTTCTATTGAAAAAATAAAAATAAAATTTTTTTTCCACAAAAGCCAAAACTTTAGGATAAATCTAAGTATATTCAATTAAAATAAAATTTTCAATTGAATCAACCAAAATTCAATTATTCTTAAAAATATGATCAACTTTAATGTTTTGAATGATTTTGAAGATAGAAAAATACTGATTGAAACTAAATTAATTATGACATTGCTTACTAGACAAAATTTTAGATGATCTAAAAACATTTTAAGCCTTCGTGAAATAATTTGATCACTTCGAAAAATAATATTAGAATTTTCCTTGATTTTATTCTTTACTTTAGATTTCTTATAATCTAAAAAACAGTTTTTTCAACGTCGCAATAATTTTGCCTTTTTGGTTTGGATGAACACAAATATTAAAATTTAGTACAATAGGCCGGAAACAAATAAATTGGTAATTGGTAATTAAAGTTATAATTATTTTTTAAAATATTTATTTATTATCTATTTTCTAGTTAACAATTAAAAAAAAATAATGCTAAATTAACTATAATGCTAAATCTGACGAGTATCTTATGAATTATAATCATTTTTTTATCAAAAAAAAACAATATATCTCTAACAATTTTAAAAAAATTTTAAAGTCATTAGACTTCTAATTTCCTATAGTAACCAATTGATAAATGCTTTGTGTAGAATTGTTTTCTTTTAGAAATTTTTAAAAATTAATAAAAACCAAAAATAATAACGATAATAAAAAAATTAAATTAAAACTAAATCTATTGCTTGATGAGTAAAAATTCTTTACTAGAACATTTGATTCTTTTTTTTTCTCTTTTAGGTGCTGGTCATTACTATTTCTCGTCAATCGAGCTAAATAAGATGGAGCATGGCGCGCTGCAATTCTTGATTCTTTAGTGTAAATATCGTCCGCGATAAAAGCTTGTTTGTAACTAGGTCCTAAAAATAAAGGATTGTGTGGCTTGTAATTTGCTTGTACACAGTCAAATAGAAAATATCTTATGTCCAAACTTTCTTGGCTAATAGGAATAGACCAATAGTTAAATTTATACATTGAAGTATTAGACACTATGTATGCTAATGGTTCAGTTAAACTGCTATCCAATCTCGGATTTCTCCAACTTACCGCAGCATTAGTCTTGAATGGAATTTTGCCAGTTACATTTGAATTCCAATCACTTTGCCAAAATTCATAGTCTTTGAAAAAAAATATTGATGTCGCAATTGAAAATGCACTATCAATTGATTTAAATGGTATATCTGGATATTCTTCTTTTAAAAGTTTAGGATAAGTTGGTACCAACAAATACTTTGGTGGATAGGATAAAACAACTTTGTATTTCCATATTGTTTGATTCTTTTTTTGAGAAAAAATTAGCTAAAAAATTAGTTTTTAATTAATTGAAATACTTTAGTAAAATGATAAAGGTCATCGTAGAGATAAGCTGAGTCAATGTTACCAGGTAAGCCAGGAAATAATTGAGTGATTTTTTTGGGCCATCCTTCGTAATCAAACAATCGCCATTTTGTCAAACCTCTAATATGCCAAATGTAATTTCCTTTGAATACAAGAGCATTGCCCCATTCTGTTCTAGTAATAGCATCGACTATTGGATCATTACACAAATCAGCTGGTTCGTCGATCATTTTTAAAGTAGTTTGTACCAATTTTTCGGTAGTGACAATATCGGATGGAGTTGTAATTTGATCGGTAAGTCCTAGACTGGTGAAATTTTCACTAGTAAAACTAGCCTGTGTTGTTTGTACTATGTCAGCAAAGGTACTTTCTGTCTCAATGGGCTCTTCTGTTGTCATGTTTTCAGAAGTTAAATTCTCAACATGTTGAGTAGTTTTTAATTCAATTGTTGTGGGCGGCTCAACGGTAGTACTTGGACTTAATGTTTCATTTTCAGAGGCATAATTAGCATTATTTGTTGTTAAATATTCTATTAGGTCAGTTAATGGAATATATGTAGAGTTTGTAAGTTTTTCAGTCTGGTTTACCAAAATATCCTCTTCATTTAAAGATTCTGTGTTATTATTAATTGCACTAATAATTTCAGTGGAGTGAAAATTTGAAATAGTAGCAGGAGTTGTTGTTCCGATTAATTTTAAAAGTTCAAGAAATTCAGAGTCGTTTATAGTGTCTTCATTTTCATATGAATCTTGATATTCTTCACTTTCATATTCATTACTTTCTGAAGATGGTAAATTTGTTGAATGCATTTGATTTGAAGTGGCTATAGATGGTTCAATATTTAAATAATTTGTTTTGTTTAAGTGAAATAAAGCAGTATCAAGAAGACTTGTGAGAAAGCTTTTTGAAGAAGTGTCTGGTGATGTGGTCACCAGCATAAGCTCATCTTGATAATATTCATCATCAGAGTTGAGTGAATTAGAAGTACTAGAAGAAAAATAATCACCGGTCGGATATGACTCTGAGGTATATTGTTCAGGATACTGGACATTTGTTGTAGCTACAAGACTTTGCGAATAGGGTTTTAACTCATCAGAATTTTTATTAATTATTATTTCAGCTGTTGTTTCAACCTCTTCACTTAGCTCTTCACTTTCAGCATCACTAGTAGTTACCGCAGTGCTAGTTAATTGAACATCGGCTTCAGTAGAGTAGTTCTCTTCACTGGAATATCCAGAACTATTCTCTGCTGATTCATTTTTCGGCTCAGTAAAAGATGCCAAAGCAGAACTCATTTGAATGGCTTCATTAGAAGTAATTCTTGTCGTCTCAAAATATACAGGTTGAAAAGTACTAGATGATGTTGTTGTTGTTGTTTTTGTTGTTGTTGATGGTGTCGTTGTAGAGGTAGAAGTTGTTGAAGTAGTCGAAGAAGTAGTGGATGTAGTAGAGGTAGTTCTTGTTGATGTTTCAGAAAAAAATTCAAATGAAGTTGTTGAAGTAGTAGTTGTGGACGAAGTTGTAAAAATTGTTGTTGTTGTAGTGGCAGGAGTAGTTGTTGTCGTAGTAGAAGTTGTGGTAGGATTTTTTTCATATAATCTATGCTCTATTAATTGTTTTTTTTTATTTAACAAAAGAACTATTTATTTTTAGATTTTACTTGACTCAAGTCCTAAGATCATGCGCAAATTTTTGATGTCTTCTTGTAAAATTCCATTTTCTCCAAAATAAAAAAGAGGAGACATTATCGATTTTGGGTTACTTGAGTGATCCAAGCCAAACAAATGACCAATTTCATGTACCAATACCGAAAAAAGACGATTTTCATAGCTCCAATTTTCAGAATCATCCTTTTGAAACATTTTAAATAGCTGTTTTTATTCAAAAGTTTAAAATTATTTATTTACCAAATGAACGTGTCCTCTGAATGGCGAGTGATTGTTGCTTAGTGAGCAAGAATGGGCCAATTCGCCATCAATTCCATCAAACAACATTGAATCACCATGATTTCCCTCGGCAAAGTAAATGGTTATATTGCTGTTTTCGTATATTTCATCAATTTCGCTTAATTTTCTCACTCTTACATCACCATATAAATGTTTAAGCCAAGCCTATAAGAAAAAAATTAGAAAAATAAAATTTTAATTCTAATCTTATATGATTACATTAAAAGCTTTCTCTACTAAATATTCAACAGCCTCGTTAGAAACAGATTTGGAAAATCTGTTCAAGTATGGATTGTATTTTTTAATTGAATAGGTTAGCTTTCGCAAACCGCGTCTTAATATACCTATGAAGAAAAAATTAATTTTTTCATTATAAAACAATTTGTTTCAAATTTACTAAAATCATTTGTTCTAAAGCTTAAAAATTTAGACGAGCTGAATTGAAGATCAAAATCCTTGTTGCCACATCTTGGTTTGGCCATTTTCATTATTGTTTCCTCATCTATCTTTCCAGTTCGAGTAATGTTAAACATGGTTTGAAAAATAACAAGACCGCGATAAATGTCTCTGGCATTGTTTTGCATAAATTTGAGAGAATCGTCAGCATGCTGTTTGCAAACGTTTTCATTCATGTAACCATATCGACATAGATAGCTCTTAGATGGGAAAAAATATTAAAAATAAGCCCAAATTTTACAGCATATTTACTTTGACCAAATGGAATTTTGTTTCATCAACTGTAATGAAATAAGAAAAAACCTGGTAGTTTGATATAATCATAAACAAGACCAATTTAACTATTAAATTGCACCTCATGTTTGTAATTAACTGAATTTTTTAGTTTGATTTTTTGAACGAGACTTTCTCAATTTATATATACGATTTTTTCTATAGACCTATATGTCAAATACTTTTTAATCACTTTTTTTTTATGTCAAAAGGAATACAAAGTCGATATTCTAAAATAAAAAAGAAAGGGCTTAAATAAAATTATCTCCTGTTCCGCATCTAATTTGCTTTTATATATTGAGACCCTTTGTGATATTTAAACTTTTGATTTTGAATTTGAATTTTATGCTTGTAATAGGATGTCTAAATACTAAGTGCATTTTAATAATCTTAATACTTAACAAGAAATTAAATTGTAAAGATATAAATTACAATTTTGGTTTGGGATTATTGGAATTTACTATTCATTAGGCTATTAAATAAAAGTTGATATTTTGATTTTTGTCTAAATATCAACTGTATACGTGTTGCTCTAAGCAAAGAAACCTGACCAAAAATTGATGTAACCACAACTAAAAAAGTAAATTAAACTAATGAAGCCGCATATCTATTGGTAAATCTAAGTTCAAATAGACCAAAAGTACAACTCATCATCAGCTGTATTCGACTTTTGATTGCAATAAATTGCGGCCATTCATTGAACGTGACTAGACCAGTTATTTTTATTTGGTATGGGCTTTGACTTAAGTATAGATTGTGCACGATCTTAAATGTGAATATATCAAAAACGCAAAATGAAAGCAAATAGAGACGCAAATAGTTGCTTTTACGAATTCTTTTAGGATAATTGGTTGTAAATATGTAAATGATAAAAATATTTGCTTTTTAGCATCTCTATTTGCTATTGTTGTCGAACCAATGTTTAACAGGTATTCATACACTGAAGATTAGGCTTTATTTAGATTTTAGAAAGCCTATTTATTAGCGTTCAAATAAAGAGCATATAAAAGTGCTTGTAGCTTACAAGAGGAAGAAAGATAGAAATATACAAAAATTTTAAATATTTAAATTGAGTCCTATTGTAATGCAGGAAACGGGCTTCTGAGTCTAACAACAAATAATTTTCTCTCGCAATAAATGTCCTCATAGAGAAAAAAAATCTAAATCAGATCATAAAAATATCAAAATTTTTTTAACGATTTTAACAGAATTTTCAGACCTTAAATAGCTTAAAATTGAAGAGATTTATAAATATTTAATCTTTGATCTATGTATAAACTAATAAAAGTGCTAAAATATGCTCTAAAAGTTTTCAAATAAATCTTATTTTCTAATTAGTCTGGATAGAAAATTTTCCAATAATCAACCTGTAACCCAGGTCAGAAATTATTTAACTTAAATTTTTTTATAGTCTCTTTCAATATTTAACTTTTTTTTTTTAAATTAGAATCAAATTTATCTAGCTATTGAAAAATTTTAAGAACTTAATTTTAATAAGATTTTTTTTAATTAAAATTCAAAGTTTTAGCCCCCTATGATTTCATGAGGTTAGAAATCTCACATCTTTTACATGTAGTAATGTTATGTATCAATATCAAATCGAATTTTATTTGACTTAGATGAAAATTTGTAATAAAAAAAAATTATCCTTGTCTGTGATTTTTGGCAAAGTAGGAATCCTGCCAACTCTTCTTGGTTTTAAATATTTTGAACACTAGATTTCATCAATTTAAAAATTTTTTACATTTAATCTACAAGATTTAAATGTAATCCTTTTTTTTTGGAGGAAAAACTCATGTGTTAAGAATAATAATATGCAAAAACAATGCTAACTTGCGTATTCATCAGTATTGCGTATTCATCTGGAAACGACTAAATACTCGTTTTAACTTTCAAAGAAATACTTAAGTATACATATACAAAAAAATAATTAGGACATGTTTGGGTCTTTTTATCACTCAAAGGACCGGTGTCAATTTGACACCTTTTTTAATTCTCCATATCTTACGAACCGTTCATCAGATTTCCAAAAATTTAATTTTATTTTAAAATTTTTTTTTATAGTAACAGATTCAGTAAATTTTAGGTGAATGTGATTTATTCTTTGTAAGATAAATGATAATAATGAAAGCTTCAAATTGTTACCGATCCTTTGAGTGTTAAATAAATAAACTTAAATAAATGAATCAAGAATTTCAAAAAGTTGCCTAGTTTAAAATTAAATTTAAGATTGCTTTTTTCTTTGGTTGGATTCAAATTTTTTTTCCTATATGGATTCTTCGATGAAAAATAAACTTTGAATTTGAAAATTTTAAGAAAAATTGAAGGTTTTTGATTAAATTTAGTTATTTACATTTTGACATCATATAATCATCACTATAAGATATTACTTCATATTTAGACCTAGAGAAAATTAAAAAAATAATAAAATCGGATTTGTTGCCAAGTCTAAACCGACTCTTTTATGGAAATGGTGTAAGCATTCATGCCTCGTTTTCCAGAGATATTTGTTATACTTGATTAATTTAAAACTTATATTTTGTGTCAGAAAATACATTTTTGAGAACTTTGTTTTAGCTGTATAAAAAATGAATATTTATTTTTTTTTTGAACTTTTAATTTGTTATGCAATGTAAGTAGAACTGCTTATTACTTTTTAAAATTTCATATATTACTAGTTACTTGACAAAAATGTGTATATAGAGACTATTTTGGCTTTATCGGGGACATTAATTCGTCCAATGTTCTTTGAACTCTAATAAAAAAAAAATTTAATAAATAAAAATTTAATAAAAAATCTCAAAATCTCAAAGAATAATCCTTAAATTACTGATAAAAAAATAGCTGGAATGACCCCATAGCATATTTTATTTTCAAATTTTAAGAGTTAAATTCAGAAATTAGGGAAAACTCTTATACTTTATGCCCGAGAACTGTTTACAGTACTGTAAAAAATATATGATTTTTAGCTAAATTCAGTTATAAATCTAAAAATAAATACAAAATATGAGTCTGTTCACATTTTAAATGGCGTTCTTATCTATCTTAAAGCTTAAACTAACCCTCAATTATCAACATTTTTTAACAAAAATCGAACTAGCTAATTTTTATATATATTAATTATTATCATAACAATAATTCAATAAGGAAAAAATTAATTTTTTTTATTTCCTTTTCTTTTAAAGATAATTTGAATTTATATCAATTTTTTCAGGTTAATAAATTTTATGAGATATATAGTTTATAAATCTTTAGTTTATATAGCAATAAATCTTATCATTGTAAATCATAAATTTTTCTTTTTATTTTTCAATTAAATCTATGATATTTTATTTTTTTTATAGATTGATATCTAAATAAATGTAAAAATATCAACGTTCTTCAATTTTTTTTACTTTTAAATCACTAGAATAGGCGGTTAATTGAACCTAAATAAATATTTATTAATTCAAAATAAAATCTAACAATTAATTACTAAAAATCCCGGCTGATTATTAATAAAAATTTCAAATTTAGTTATGCTGACAAATTAAAAATGTTTTCTAAAAAATTAAAAAAAATATTTTAGAATTAAAAACAAGATGCTTAGTTTTTGAAAGCTATTTTATAAAATTTTATTTCAATCAACAATTTTTTATGCTTCAATTTCTTTTTTAAAGGGACTAAAAAACCCTCAATATCAAAAAATCTTAAAATAATTTTTGAACAAGTTAAAAAGTATTGTAATATAATTTTCGTTAATAAATTATGAAAAAAATATTTTTTTAACAATATAAGAATCAATGAAGAATCAATAATTTTTCTTTATTTGGATTCATTTTGAGCTTGATTTTATTTGATTGAAATTTATTTTCCTGTCTTTTACAATCTTGATATTATGTTTTAATCGAAAAACTTGCAATCAATCTTAAAATCAGAAATCACGAAAATTCAAGTATGCTCATTTTCTGCTTAAGAAAACCAAAATAGTTGATTAAATTACTTAAAATTCTATCAATAATCTTTTTTTTTATATTTTTGCAGATCGTTATTTTTCAATAAATTTTTAAATTTAAAGAAATTTTATTATAAAATAAGCTTTTTAAGGTTTTAAATAATTTAAATAAAAGTAAAGTTTACTCATAAGCATAGATTTGAATAAAGCTCATAAATCATTTTAATCGTTGCAAATAACTTTAACACAAATTCGATTAGCAATTATTTAAATTAATAATAAAAAAGTGATTAAATTAAATTTTGAAAGGAAGAACTTAAGATTTGAATATTTCAATAAATAAAGCTCAAGTTTTTACTGCTTTTGAAAAGGTAGAATTTCAAAATACCAGTCTCTAATGATTACCAATCAATTATTTAATTAGAAATATTCAATTAAATTGCTTTTCAAAAATTAATATTTGAACGCAGCCAAGACTCTTTGATGTAATCTAACCACTTTTTTAGGAGATTAGAATAGCCGAAAATATAAAATTTCTTTCTGTTAATTTAATCAAGATTTGAAAAGAAAAATTAAGCATCTTAGTGTTGTATCAATAGGAATTTAATAAATATATATATATACATATATATAATTTTTAAATTTCTTTTATCGACTTAAATAAAGCTACAAAATTAGTTAGATTTTACATTAATTTTTTAATGAATGAGATATAAAAACCCTTTCATTTTGCTTAATCAAATACTTTTTTGTCTCTTTTGTGTTATATTTTTTTAAAATAAAAATTTCAAAAATAGCTTCTAGATTTTTTATTGATTAAAAAATTTTTTTTTATTTTCATAATTATCAAAAGAATTGTTATCATTTTTCAAAATCTAAAATTGGATTCATCATCGAAAAAGCTCAGCATTGCTCAAAATCTGGGCAATGCTAATAGAATAAGAGGCTTATCAATAAACAAAAATGAGCTCGATTTAGACACTGTTTCTTTAGGTTCAATTATTGGGGAACATCAAAAGGCGAATCAAGTGGTAACGTCTCGTAAATCATCAGCCTTGAGACGCTGGGCACAACAAACCGACATACCCTTCATCATTGGAGCTCAAATTTCCGAAGATACCCATGGTCTTTGTGAAAAAATTTTGCTATCTCTTTCATGGTTTTTGATCATTTTATTTTTCCCACTTTCGTTATTTGTAACCATGAAAGTTGTTCAAGAATATGAGTTAATTTGTTTTTTTTTTTTAATTAAAAAAAAATAGTAATAAAATCTATTTAAATTATCTAGACGAGCTGTGATATTCCGAATGGGTCGTTTGATGAAAGGTGGTGCAAAGGGTCCAGGGTAAAACAAAAAAAAATCCAAATATTTTTTATAAAATATTAGTCTTTTTATTGTCCTTCCATGCATTGAATCGTATACAAAAGTCGACATGCGTACAGTGAGTTTTGAAGTACCTCCTCAGGAAATTCTAACTAAAGATTCAGTTACAGTAGCCGTAGATGCAGTAGGTAAGTTAGGGTTAAATTAAGCAATTAAATTAAGTGAGAAAAAATTTTTATTCAAAAATATTTAAGTTTATTATAGAGTCTATAATCCAGTAATATCAATTGCAAATGTAGAAAATTCCCAAGAATCAACCCGTTTACTAGCTCAAACCTCGCTGAGAAATGTTCTAGGGACAAATTCTTTGGCTGAGATTCTCTCTAACAGAGACGCAGTCTCATCTTGTATGCGTGAAATTTTAGACGATGCAACAGGTTTTTTTATTTATTGTCTTTTATTATTTTTCAAATAATTTTCTTAAGATCAATGGTATATTTTGAGCATTGAATTGACTAATTGAATTAAAAAATTTAATTAAAAGGGGAATTAAAGTCGAAAGAGTAGAAATCAAGGATGTTCGTTTGCCGATTCAACTGCAAAGAGCAATGGCTGCCGAGGCAGAGGCAACTCGAGAATCAAGAGCCAAAGTTATAGCCGCCGAAGGCGAGCACAAATCATCAAGAGCACTAAAAAAAGCATCAGATATACTTTGCCAATCTCCATCGGCTATTCAGTTAAAATATTTGCAGACATTAAGCAATATTGCTGGTGAAAAAAATTCAACTATTGTTTTTCCTTTACCAATTGAATTCATATCTAATTTTTCAAATATTTTTACAAGCAAGTCTGATTACTCGCCAAGTAAAAGCCCCAGTGATTCAGATTTTAAAAATAAGTCGGGAAAAAAAATCGATCTTAAAATAATTCCAACAAAACCTAAAGATTCCACAGATTTGTAAAAAAGATCTAATTATAAATTTTTTAAATTTTTATTTTAAAAATTAAAGGCAATAAATTCTTTTAAAAAATTTTTTTTTTACAAAATTTAAATACTTTAAATTCTAAACTATAACTACTAGTTGAAATTAGATTTAAATATCTCTACTTGCATAGAAATTAATTTTTAAATTTGGAAAATAATTTTTGGAAAAAAATGAATCACTTGGATAGCAGAATTGAATGTGAAGAATCAAAAAATATGATATCAACAAATTTTTCTAACATTTAAAAATTTAAACGCTAAACTCAATCCAAATAACTTTTTTGTTATTTTGCAACATTGTGCATCAAATTTTTTGTAAAAATAGAAAATAATAAGAAAAAAAATCTTTTTTACTTAATTTTTATTTCAAAATATTTTCTTCAAAAAAATAATAATAAACAATAATCAATCAAAATAAAGTTAATTTGCAAATTATTTCTTCAAAATTGATTTTATCTCTTTTTCTCTATTTTCTATCAAGAAAGTTTTATCATTAGTTTCTTTAGCATTCACAATTGGATGCTTTGCATTATCTATCGAATTATTGATTGCTGTGTCTACAGGTCTCGAGATTTGATCATATGGATTTTGAGGCGGTACTCTAGTTTGAATGATTGAAAAATCACCAGCAAGGCTATAATTATCTCTAGAAATATGCATAGGAAGTTTCCTAG
This sequence comes from Brachionus koreanus, assembly GCA_016987375.1. Classification (NCBI taxonomy): domain Eukaryota; kingdom Metazoa; phylum Rotifera; class Eurotatoria; order Ploima; family Brachionidae; genus Brachionus; species Brachionus koreanus. The sequence continues at coordinate 2,025,036 of PJRA01000508.1, forward strand.
GATTAAAAAAAAATATATTTTTTTTATTTGTGTTCAGTTAGTCTAAAAATAAATTAATTTACCTATGATAAGCAGCTGTGGTTGTATATGGTCTTCCAATTGTATCATAATGTGATACACTCGTTGTCTTAAAGTTGTGTACATGTCCAGTGTATCCAGGAATATTTGGTTTACTTTTAATTTTATTACAAAAATTGTATTTTAAATCGATTCAAATGATTACTAGTTTGGCTCTGGTTCTTTAGGTTGTTGAGTTCTCAAGACTGTAAATGGAGTGAATTTTTCAATGACATCATCCATGTGCTGTAGATTTTTGCCTCCAATGTGACCTGAATATCCTGGTAAATGGTTGGCACGAATAGATGGAGCAGTGCTTTAAATTTTTAATAAATATTTTTATATTTTTAAAAACAAGTTTTTTACAAATCAACATCAGCTCTGGTGAAATTATTATTACGATATTGCACTCTGTCCCAAGCACTTCCGGCTACAGTCTTCAAAAAGAAATATGTTATAGCTGATTTTTGATAGAGATTTGACTTTTTAACTACTTGATATATTTGAGGATGTGCCGATCCAGTAGGACTTGGCTTTAATGGATCTGGCTTACCAAATTCATAGGTTGTAATGGGCGCGTGAAGTTTTTTTGGCACCTTGTTGTCCCAATTTACGTGGCCATACATTCTACAAAAATATCATTTTTTCATTCAAGACAAATCAATAAAATTTAAGATTTTTTCACTCTTTAGTTGAAGTTGTGAATCGATAATTATTGGCCATTTCGTCTCTAACACTTTCATGATTGTAGCCTATTTTCATTTTCTATTTTTTTTTTAAATAAGAAAATAAATATTTAAAAATTATAAGTACCGGAAATATATCCTTTAATCGATAAGGATTATTCAGAGTAGATTCGTTAATTTTGTTCGAATTCGCATCACTAGTCCATCCTAAAAGAAATTACTATATTTATTTAAAAAAAATCTAAAAAAATCCTACCTCCGAGTTTTGATCGTATTACGATATCTGATATTTTATTTGCATTCCAATTCAACTTGGGTTCACCTTGACCCTCACATTTATGCCTGAAAAAAGTAAATATTTATCAAGAAATTTCAATTAAAAAATAAATTCAGACTTTAATTCATCGATAGCTTCTTCTCTAGTCCTAATCGAGTGAAAATTTTGAGGAATACTAGTCTGAGGCTCAATTTTAGATTTTCCAAAAGTTCCTAGATGAGTTTTTTCGCGTTTTAAATAAACTTCACCAGCTGGACTAATAAAACCACTACATGGATCTAGTATTTTGAATTCAGTTCTCTTCTTGGTTATAGTTGGCATTGGAGCTTTGATAGCTACATTATCTTGACAGCAAGTAACTGCATAATTTAAAGGGCCTGATGCATTTGGTATATGTAGTTCATTGAAGCTTTTCTCATTTTTATACTGGGTAATGTTCGTTTCACCTACATTGGTATCGGGTTGAAGAAATGTTTTAAAATCAGGTCTTGACAAATTAGTTGAACTTTCGAGAGTATAGGGCGCATTAGCGACTACTTGGGCCATATTCAATTAAATCATACAAAAACAAAATTAAAAAGATGATTTAATAAAAGATAGTTAAAAATAATTAATATAACAAAATTCACTGTGTTTATTTGATATTTATTGTTAGGATTTAAATAAGAGTTACTATAGATACGAGTTTTACACAGAAAGTGTATAAAAACTCTTAAGTTTCGATTGCAAACGAGTAGAAACCAAATTTTTCAGTATTTCGCAAATACGTATAAACTAATTTTACTGATTATTACCAAATTTGATTTTATTTCTTTTATGCATAATTGAAAAATAGAAAAAAAAAGGGCCTGACCGGGGATCGAACCCGGAGCCTCTCGCACCCAAAGCGAGAATCATACCACTAGACCATCAGGCCTTAGGTTTTATTTAAATTAAAACAAAAGTTGTAAGTTATTTGAATAATTTATTTATTAAATGAGAGAGTATAACGTGGCGGTTCTTCATTTGTTTCACAATAAAGATCTGGATAGATTCTGTTCATGTTTGTAATCTAATTTTAATTTTTAAATTTTTTTGTTAAAATTTCAATTGAAAAATACTTTTGATATTTGGTGCCGGAAAATTCTTAAAGAATATAATTTATTTTTAACTTTTGAATTAAGCTTCATTTTTAAGTTTTAAATTTTTCAAATCATTTTTAATAAAAAAGTATTCAGTTAAAGTTATTTTATTGATTTAAAATTATTTAAGAATAAACAAAATTTTTATGTTATAGTTAAGTTTTTTAATAATACGCTTCTAAAAAATAGTTTTATAAAAAAAGAAACCATTCAATAATTTTAAGATAGATGATAAATAAAGTCAAGAATACAATTTTTTGAATAATTTAAGAAAAATGAAGCTTTAAAACACTAAATGTTTGTCAAAAGAGTAAAACTTTGAAATTTCATTCAATAATCTTTTATTTAGAATCAATTTTTTAATTTCATGAAAAAAATTTATAAATTTTACAAACTTTAAAATTAAAAGTTTTAAAAATTTTTTAAATAAAGTTAATTAAAATGATTTAGCAAATTTCCAAATTTTTTAAAAAATTTTTTTCAATACTTTCTATTTTGTTTTAACATAAATCAATTTTTTGCTTACAGTTAAATATAATAAAAAAAAGTTCACGTATGGCTTTATCGTGGAAACTTGGTTATATTTTTATTATTTGAATTTTATAAAACACTCAAATTTGAAAAAAATAAAAAATTTTACTTTGCCAAAAATAAAACTATTTAAGTGTTTATTTTTATATATTTTTCTGAGCGATTATATATGAAATTTTGACCAAAAAAATTGAATCTTAAAAAATAAAAAATATTAAAATAACTACTTGATTTTTCTTTTTTAAATTTTTGGTTGTTTGAAAATTTAATTTAAAAATTTAATGTTGATTTTTCATATCATAAATTTGTTAATTAGATATTTTTTTAAAGAACAAAAGAAGTTTCTTTTTGACAAACATTTCAGCTATAAAAAGCAAACTTACATGAAGTGATTGAATTTCTTAAAAAGAAACCATTCGGTTTTGAAATCAACTTTGAACGCCATTAACATTTTTACATCTAATCGATAAAGCGATGGCTTATCACTTAACTGAATAGTCGATTGACCAAACCAGATTTGGTTTTTAATTGACTTATTGAGTTTGTTATTTAAAAAAAAACAAAAAAATGTATATCATTTTTACCTCAATGTTAATAATATTACAATATGTTCTCCAAAAGCCTTTTTTATAATAATAAAGTCTGTCAGTCATCAAGTCAATTTTTAATTTGTTAGTTTCCCAGTATCGACCTTCAATTTTAGCGAAATTTTAATTTTATTTCTATTAAGAAAAACGAAAATTTTACCATTCCAGTGTTTAACTTTTTTTTTTAACACTAATGACATCATAAAACATAAAAAGACAAACAAAATTTAAAAAAAATTTATTCAAAAAAATAAAATAAATAAAAAAATTTCAAGTATATTTTAAAATTTCCATAGTATTTAAAATAAAGTTAGCATTTAGCTTTTGTTTTAAATCAAATTAGTGCCATAAATGTAAAAGACAAATTCACTAATTAGATCATGTGTTTATACAATTATAAATTTATTTTAGTACTGGATAAACATATCTATTCTGATTACCATTTGTCATTTGCTCAAGTTGTTTTCGCATCAAAGCTTTGGAATCTTGGCTAATAAACATTTGTTGCATTAAGTTATCCTGGACAGGATAATTGGATGCATATATATCTATTTCGTTTGGATATGATGCTCGAGACTGATTATTACCTGTCTTGCCAAGCTGTTTTTGTATGTTAATCTCTTGAAGCAAATGTTCATTAGTAGACACAAGTGATTTGTGACTCTCTTGGAGCATTGTAGTCAATTGCTGTAATTGTTCGTATTGCTTTAATTTTATTTTAAGTATTTCAATATCGCGTTTCATGTTGCTGTTCTGGGTTTCCATGGTACTTAGCGCATCCTCCTTCATTTTTTGTTTGTCCGATTTTTCGGACAATTCTTTACGTAAATTTTTTATCTCTTCTTGTGATGTTGCATATTTTTTTTTCAAATTATCCTTTGAATTTTTTAAAGTTAAAAAAAGCCCAGAGTGCTTGATTAAAGTCAAATTACTATTTCTGATATGAGACCTTTGTAGGAGTCTGACTCAGCCTCACTTTTTTTGTGGTTCAATTTGTAATTTAACCTACGGTTCTCTTCTTGCAGAACTTTTAGCTGATAATTGGATTCAAAGCGATCTGATGGCGTATTTTCGCTCATTATCTGTTTAGCTGAATTCAAAAATTTTTGATTTTTGTGCAAGGATTTTGATCCATTCCAATATCGGTCCACCAAGTCAAGAAGAACATAAATTTGGCTCTAAAAAACCAATTTAGATATTTTTTATGTTTTTTTTTACCTTACTTTATTCTCCTCATTGGCATATTCGGTGTCATTTTTTCTCGCATCCGAGTTTTCTTCGTAATCTAAAATTTAAATTTATTAAAATTTCTAATGTGAACTAGGAAAAATAAGCTTTACGTGGATTAGGTGTAAAGTTTGCACACGATTTAAAATTTGTACAATGCTCTGACTCATCATTCATGTTGAAATGATTGTCTTTAAATAAAAATAAAAAAGCATAAGCTTTTGTTTTAAGCAAAGCATTTGTTAAAAAAGAAGATAATAAAAAAATAATTTTTAACAGAATTAGGTTAGAAAAAGAATTTAAAAACCTCATTCAAATAAAAAAAAAATGTTTAAACACCTGAACAACTTCGATACGAATTTAAGTCATAGTAACTGTCTACTTCGTTAAAATGGACAGATTTCTGTTTAGATAACCCTTTTATTTTTATCAAAAATTGTTCTCAACAATTAAGTGATAGTCATGGAGAAATCTTACTTGGAGCATCATTGCTAATCGACCTCAAATTCAGCATGCTACAACTCTTAGTCTTGTTTAGAAAGTCATTTTCATAAGAATGACATTCTTTAATGAAATTTCTCATATCTTGATAAAACTTAATTCCAAAAAAAAACAAGATAAAAGTCAGCTTACTTCCAGAAGAAAATTCCTGCGATTTTTGTTGCCTTGATTCATTTTCATAGGATTTAAAATTTCCACTATTTGATTCAATATCATCATCACTAGTCAACCCAGCTGAACGCTTTGCTATGTTTGACACTGACTTAACCCGAGAAACCACTGCGTTTTCAACACAATTTTTTCCATTTTGTCGGTTTTCAGGCTGAATTTTGTGATAAAATGCAACAGCCATTTGTCGTTCACTCTCTCTAATGCTTCTGTCATCGAGAACTCTCAATGATGGAAGAATATTTATCAGAAAAAGCCTATAGTCATTTTCCTCTTTAGTAACTGGGTTAAGTCTCAAATCTAATTCGGTCAAAGATGTATTGTATTTGAGTCGCTCTAGATCTTTTAAGCCCCCAATATTATTATAGTACCTAAAAAAATAATTAGATTTAATTTTTATTTTTGTTTTAAAATCTACAAATTAAGTTTTTCAAGTAGTTTCAGATTTTCAAGACCTTCAAGACTGACTAAGGTGTTTCTGGAAAGATCAAGCTCTTTGAGACGTGAAAATCGAAACAGAGAATTTCCCAAACGAGATATTTTTTCGTGATATGTTCCAGGTAGAGACAGAGTCTTAATGTCATCTGAAATAATTAAGCTAAATAGCTATTGAATTTAGGTGCTTAATTTTCTTTACCCAAATTATCATGAGCGATATTCAGCTTTTTACATATCCATTCTTCAGTGATCACAGTTGACTCCATTGTTGGCGATTTTCAATTAGCGTATCTTAAAGAATAGTGAAATATAAAATTGAAATTATGACTGATTGAAAGTTTTTGAAGAATAAATAATTCTAGTTTAAAAAAAAGAAAATTTATAATTATATATATTTTGCTATTTTTGATGTATATTTAGGCTATTTTAATCACGGGTTACTAAGCGACAGGTTTTATATTAGTTGAATTGGCTAAGGAAAATAAAATAGAAAATAAAAAGAGCTGACCAACTAGTATGATATTGAAAAAAAAAAGCAAAATAATCAAATTTCACTCAAATTTAGCACTCGTTTCTAATTAATGAAATAACAACTTGCATCATAACAATAATCTGCTAGTTAAATAGCTAGTGGAGACTCGTTTTTAATTATGTAATTAAAAATTGACTCAAAAAATTTCGTTTTATTGTATTTAATGGTGTTTTGAAAAGAATTTTAACAAAAAAAAACAATAGTTCTTAATAAAAAAAAGCTTTTTGAATAAATTTAAATATTTTTTTTGAGGTTTAGATACTTGAAAAATTATTTATTAGCTAAAAAACAAGGAGTGGGGACTTCGTCCCCCCTCCTTATAATTCACCCCTCAACTTGAAAAGTTGTTTTCTTTAAGTAAAACAAATTTTAACTACATTGAATAACAAAAGATTAATCACCTTTAAAATTTAACTTGTGAATTTTTTAATTTCAAAAGAAAAAGTCTTAGTTAGAATCTAAAAAAAAAGCAATAAATGAATAAGTGTTCTTTTTTATATTAAAACTGTCTTTTTTAAGAAACTTAGTTCTAATTTGAATTAAGATACGATCTATCTAAAGATTTTTTAATTAATAACTTTGCCTCATTCTATTTCAGGAAGTGGTCATTTTTTATACCTATATCTCGGGATTTTTTAGCAAATAGATTTAACTTTTGTTAATATTTATGTCGCCTAATCAAAAGATCTGTTTTTTAGTTCAAAAAAATTTTTTTATGGATCATTTTCTATTTAATTAATTTTGTTATCATTTTTATACATTTGTTACCTTATCCATGTGGAGCATCTTTTAATTAAAATGTTTATTAACTTAAAAGCCTGATTCTATTTTGACCCATCAGTATTTTTTATAAGATTTTGATCTAAAGAATAAACAGATTAATTGATGATGCTATTAAATTTAACTGTGTATAAAAAATTTTAATTTTAAATAATAAAAATTCAAAAAAATCGATTGTTGACAACTAATTAT
>PJRA01000508.1:2032952-2089913 GCA_016987375.1 Brachionus koreanus
AAAAATTTTTGAAATAAAACTTAAAAAAAAAACATACTTTTGAGCTTTTAAAACCTTGTTTTTTTACCATCGAATATTTCACAATATTTTTTTTTCTAATTATGACCAGCATATTTTATAGATGATCAACAACTAAAACATTTGAGGGGTATAACAAATATCAAATTTGTGACCTGGAATTTTTGATTAAGTAAATTTAAAGAAAAAACTATGAAATTTGAGATTTTTTGTTAGTTAATGACCTTTGACTAAACTGTATCAACCATTTCAAAGGAAATAATTAAAAATATTTTATATTCAATAAATTTAAATTTTACTAAATCAAAAATGTTTCAACATTGATAAAAACTAAATCAACAGTACGATTTCCTATTTATGAGTTCATATTTTAAGAAAATATTTGGGTGATTCCAAAAATAAGCGTTTTTTTTTATTTATCAATAAAAAAAGCCATAGTTAGCTAATCTTCAAAATATAGACCATTATGCTCTAAAGCCATCTATAAGCGAGTAGTCCGATTCTACTCTTATATCGTTCATTAGTTTTGGAGCTAAATACTCTTGGTCTTGGTTAGTAAAATACCGTCCTCTAAGAAAATGAATCATTGATTTCTGTTATCATGTTTTCGAAAATAGATCATCACAACTAATGATCCGTCTGAAAAACCGTTCATCGAGAGTTTTTTTTTAAGTATTTTCCAACTTATTTCCAATGCGTCGTTGAATATCGAAATCTGTCAAATCATGAGAAACAATTCGGCATTATTTGTAAGCTTTTTTAGTAAAATTAAGGTCATTTGATTTGAATTGACATGTACTTAATTTGAGGCTGCTCTAAACAACCATGGGCAGAGCATTTTGATTTAGAATGACAGGTCTATCTAACTTTTTGCTCATCTGAAGACTCGTATTACCACTATTAAATTTTTAAACCAATCTTGTACCCTATCATTTTCAACTGGACATATTTCACGAGTTAATATTGCTAATTCAAAATTTTCAAATGACTTTTTTTATTGAAGAACATTGGATTCTGTTTACTATTTTAACTAGAGTTGGGTACCGTCAATGGCGACCACTTGGCCGCCAAAACTTGGTGTTGATTGTCTTGATGGCCGCGGGGGTTAAGCTTATTTTTTTCTAAATTTTATTTTTTTTCCTATAATCAATTCTTTTATCCATTAAATTTTCATATTTGAAATTTTTTTAATTTCATTTTTGTACACGGCCATCAAAACAGCCAGAACCATTTTTTGGTGGTTCAATTATCGCACAAATTTTAACATATAATATGACTTAAAGTTTTAAAATTTCAAAGATGATAAAATAAAAAATATTCAATCTTTTAAAAAACGCAAAATTTTAGATTTTGTGAAATTTAGTATGATAGAACAGAACAAAATTTTAAAAATTCTTTTGAATTTTTTTATAAGGATCATAAGCAAGTTTTGTAAAAGTGCAACATTAAGCAACATTGATAGTTGCGTTTTTAAGGACACTCTGGTAAAACTCTGCTAATTTAGTATAAATTAAATTTGAACAAATTTGGCTGTAATGCATTTTGCAGAGATTTAAGAATATTAACAGACTTTAACTATTGATTTTGCACTATGTTTCACTTATATAATCGGTTGAAAACTTTAAAAAAATAAATTATAAGCCTTTTAATAATTCATTTCTGCTCTATTTGTTTATTTTTTACCATATTTCATGACTCAACAATAATATTTTTCAAATAGAATTTTCAAAATAATAGGAACCAAACTTATAAGAAACTAAAAAATTAAGCCTTTTAAAGATTAAGAAATTTAATGCAACAGTTTAAATTAATTTTAATTTTTTTTTTTTTGGCAGTATTTTGTTTACCCTAAGTTTGGCTTTCAATTGAAAATCTACTTCCAATTGCGGTTCATTCTTGTTCTTTAATTATAAAATTTAACACAGAGACATTTTTTCATGTTAAGCAGATCATGTTAAACCATAGAGGCAAAGAAAAATTTTTGATTAAGTTTTAATTTGATGTTTTTTCAAAGTTATTCTAAATGCGTAATTTGATAGAATTATAAATCTGCGATTACTATAAATTGAAAATTAAAAGTTTTAAAAGTCAAGAATGTGTAAATAGAAATTTAATGAAAATATGCTTTAAAATTTTTAAGTAAAAAGAGCAAATTGAAAATTAATCAAAAATTTTATTTTGCTATCATAATAAACATTGAATGTTTCATTAAAATAAAAAACTTAATTATAACTAAAAACATTTAAAACTTTTATTTTCTTATTACTTTTGTGCATAATCATTAACTTCCTTTTTGATATTCACTTTTTTTAGCTATTAAACAAACATGAAATTGATGTAATAAAAAAAAAACAATTATATCAAAGAAAAAATTTTAGTATGAAATTGATGTAATAAAAAAAAAACAATTATATCAAAGAAAAAATTTTAGTATGAAATTGATTAAAATAAAAATAATTTTCTTTTATTATTTTGGTATCTATCGACTGTAAAACTATGCAATAAAACAAAAATTTAATTTATTTTAATTTAATAGAATAAATAAATTACACAAAATTTTTTAAATAAAATTATATTTCCAAATGAATGAAAAAATATGATTGATATTTAACAAATTTAATTTCAATTTTGGTTTATTTTTTTCTCTGTGTTCTCAGGTTGAGCTTCAAGATTTTTTGCAATTTTTCGTCGCCTCCTTCGTTTTGGCGGTGCTGGCAAAAGAGATGGATCGATAGGATTGCAGCCCCCACTTTTTTGCAAAATACTTGTTAAACCTGCTATGTATTGGATAGCCAAACGCAAAGTGGCAATTTTTGATAAACGTTGATGCTCACTTAAATTTGTCTTAGGTACTATTTTTCTTAAATCGTCAAAAGCATCATTTAATACATGCATACGATTTCTTTCGCGTAATGTAGCACCATTTCTAAATAGTTCACTGTCTTCACTAGCTTTACTTCCTGCATACTTGTTGGTATGTTCAAATTGATTTCCTTCATCTAAAATACCAAATGACTTTCGAATTTGTTCATCATTTTTGAGTTTTTGATTTACGTTGTTAATAAAGCAAAAGTCTTGTTCAGAAAAAAGTTTTGAATTTAATAATTGAGCACCACTTGGTTCCAAATTAGAGCTTGTCTCAATATAAGATGACCAATGATTTTTATCACTATTTTCAAATTCAAAACCACACTCAGCTTTGATCTCTGTTTGAAAATTTTTAAACTGATAACTACAATTTTGAAATTGATTGATTTTATTTTCACAATTTAAATTATCTACTGAAATATGTTGATAGGAAAAATTAAATTTTTCACTAGAACTCAAATTAGGTTGATAAATTTCTGGCTGATTAAGATGATAATTTTCGTAGAACATATTTTTTTGATACTTGGGATAATTTTCTGTTTTACAAGCCTCGTCTACAAAATTTAAATCTTGGCAAAATGATTTAATTCTAGGCCTGCATGTGTTATAATTAAAATTGTTGCTAGAATAATCTATATTTTGGTTAATGTTCGAATAAGGCAAATGGTACATGGTAAACACAATGAAATCAAAGAATTTCAATTAATTTTTAATTAAAATCTCAGCTAAGATTTTTTTATTATTTTGCTTTAAAATTAAAGATAACTTAAAAAAAGATCAATTGTAATTTATAAGAATTGTTTAAGAATAGCTGATTGAACCATATGCTTTTAAAAAAGCGAGTATGATCAGATTTGGACTTAATCAAATTAGTTGCGATTTGTTGAATTTTTGAAAAATGGAATTCGAAATCTAAAATTGTAACTTTATCAGGTAATTATATCAGAAATGATAATTGAGTTGTAAGTATTCGATTCACGAGCTCTAGCTGTTCACTTAGAAATAATTGCAAATTCATTTTACCAGCTAGATTGATTTGTGATTTTGCAAGATTGTTTGCCAAGATAAAAATTTTTAAATTAAATTGAGCATAAATAAGTTTTTAGCATAGTTTAATTGATTAAAAATTTAGATATTCTATTTCGATTTGTTTTTACTGTATTTAACATTGAAATTAATAAGGCAGAAGCTAATTTAAAGTGATTTATTATCTATTTGACTTCTTGCTGCGATACTAGAATTTTGTTTATTTAGAATGTTATTTAATATCTAAAAAAATGTTAAATTGACTTCTATAGTTTCTTGAATCTCTCTCTGTATAATGCCATTTTTGATTTTATAATAAGCTAAAATTTTGAAGTGTTTGAAAGTGTAGTTTTTTTAAAAAATTTAATATTTTTGCCGGAATCATAAATTTTTTTGATATCTAAATGTCAGAAAAAATATTCTTTTTTTTTTTGTTTAAGTATCGCTTTTAGAACTTTAACATCTTTAAAGCTATCATATAAACTATTTATGAAAAATGGGGAAAATTAAGAAAAATTATCTTAAATTTCTAATTTTGTTTTCTTTATCAAAGAAAAAATAAAATTTTAAATTTTTAGAAAAAAATTAATTTTTTAAATTGTATTTTTCTTTGATCCAAATTTTACAATTAACATTTAGAAAATTTTTTTGATAATTTGCTCAAGTAATTTCGTTTTATTTGCTCCAAAATGGTAAGAATCATTGACTACTCAAGTTCCTTGTGGCCAATTTTCCATCAAGACTTTTTAATTTTTCTTCTAATTTTTAAGACTATTGTAAAGAACAATATCGAACTGAAAATTTAACTTTAAAATTTCACATTTTTTAAAAATTAATAAAATATTTAAATACTATCAGGCTAGTCATAATGTTTTGCAAAATTTTCCAAACTAGATTAAAATATGAACAGATATTGGCACAAAGCCGAAATTTCACACAATTATTTAAAATATTCTTTTTGTATATTTTTTTGTGTAAGATTCTGGAACCCTACATGCAAGTGTCGCTCTAGGTCCGGAAACACACCTGGAACCTTTTATTGTAATAATTGTGTGAAATTTCGTCTCTGTGCCAATATCTGTTCAAAATTTTATATTCTTTTGACAACAGCGCCTTAAAATAACCCATGTAGCCCAATATTCTATATGTTAACAAATATTGATAGTCTCTTTCTTATATTTAAGAAATCGAATTTGCAAGATTTTTGAAAGTTTTTTTTTCATTCAAAATTGATACTAACATATGGTTTTATTTTTAAAAGAGTTCCTCAATTTTCTTACCTAGTTACACTGACTATTTTAAAAGTTTATCCATTGATAGAGCTTCTCAGACGAAATGACAAATCTTTTTCAATATTCAAGCGAAATTTAACAATCAACTCATCAATATATGACACTGGAAAATCTTAGCAAAAAAATATTATCCATAGAAAGTTTTAGTCCGCAGGTAAATAAACCAGATTTTAGAAATAATCAAAAGAAGATTAACTAATACAAAACTCAATTTAATAAAAAAAAATAATTACAAAAAATTAATTTTTCTATTATTTACTCATTTTTCCAATTAAAATCAAATCATTTAAATCGATATTTTGTATCTTTATTGAAATTAATATAATTTTTTTATTGAAATTAGAAAGAATTTTTATTTTCAAATTTTAAAATAAAATTTATTTGGATTTATTTTTGATTATATACGAATATAATAAGTCTATTCTAGTTTTACTGTTTTTACTTAACTTATCATTTATTTTAAATATTTTAAAAAAATGAAATTTTGAAGTTAATTTTTCAGATCCAAAATGTCCTTTGATTATTTATTGAAAAAAAATCCATTAAGCTTCCTAGACTTTTTATTTTAAAAGATTTTTTTACTTTAATAGAATCTCTTAGAATTTTTTTTTAATTGTTTTTCTGTTCGAGCATAAGCTCCTTCAGATAAAAAAGAATTATTTATTGTTTTTTAAGAAAAAGTTGCTTTTTTATATTTCCAAAATTACATATATTAAAGAAAATTCAATTAATAAGTGTTAAAGATAAAAAATTGGTGTTTATTTTAAATTAGAATTCAATTTTTAATAAAAAGTGAAGTTTTAATCAAATAAGGGTAAAAATCAAAATTAGTGTTTTTTATTTCATTTGGTGTTAATTAATTTTTTATGCATAATCTTAATAATTGGGGTAAAAATTAAAATTTGGGGGATTCTATTTAGGTTTTGTGGTATCTTTTTTAATCGAATCTCTCAGAATATTGGATTTGTTTTTATTTAATATGTTTAACCCTTTTGATTTCCAATTTTTTTAACAAGTTGAACTAAATCACTTTTAATAACAAAAATCTGAGCAACATGTAAGTTTTATTTTACTTGAAAATAAGACTAATTTTGCGAAGACACCAAATAAAAGTTACTTACAATAAATATAACTATTCGAAAATTTTTTCAAGCACATTATTTCAATTTTAAAATAAAAAGAGTCGAATTATTAAAATTCATTAAAATGTTAAAAGAAGATGAGAAGTTTTTGGAAGAGTTGAAATCGGACTTGAAGGATAGATATACAGAAAATGATGAAGATTATAGACAAACGTGTGACAATCAAGCGCCCAATCCTCCGATTTTGAAGATCATTGTTCAAAGAAGGCCTTCATATTATGAAGATGACGTCTACCGAAATTCTAGAAGAGCTAGGCCGTATCATCCTTATCGCCGAAATAATAGTCGATATGACCGAAATGGTTCTTATAAAGATAGCCATAGGCAAAAATATAACGATGACTACAAGCGGAGCCAATATAAAAAAAATGAGTGCACAAATAATAATGATAATATTAATGATCAAAGAACAAATAAAAACTAGTCACATAAAAACTGTGAATTTTCTTTATTTAGATTTTTTTTTCTTTCTTTTTCAATTACGGTTAATTGTTTAATTTTTCAATTTTTTTGAAATAATGACTCAAAAAGTTAATAAATAATTTTTTTCTTTTTTTTTTTAGAATTTAGAATTTAATTCTATAATGCCTAGAGTGAAATGTAATGTTCTTGATAGAAATCGAGAACGAATATTCAATAAAATAGCAACAAGGTAAACTTAATCTAATCTATCTCATTCTGTTTCTATTATTTTTTTTTTAAAGAGGAGTTGTCAAATTTTTTAATGTTTGTAATCAAGAGCAAAAAAATCTAGAGACCAAAGTGAAGGTGATTGCTGGAAATTCAGAGCGAAAAAAAGACAAAATTTTAAGCTCGATTGATAAGGGATCTTTTTTAGATAGACTAAAGGAAGATGAAGAACTTGAAACAGAAAACAATGTAAATTATTTCAAAGCTTTTATTTCTGATTTTTGTTATTTCAATTAAAGAATAAACCATCATGGAGCGTGTTGAGAGACGATTTCATTATGGAGAACGGAATTAAGGAATGGAAGAATGATGACAATCAAAGTGATAATGAAGATAATGATGAAAAAAAAATAAATATAAAACAAAAACCTAGAAAAAAATTTAAAAAATAATAAATATTTTAATTTTTAAAATTATCTGATTTATTTAGAGAAAAATCTAAAATTAAAAAATTATATTTAAACGAGTAACTTTGATCAGTTAAATAGTCTTCAATTTTTGTTATAACATTTTTTTCATTGTGATGATCATAGAATTGTTTGTCGGTCCTAGAATTTTATCTGTTTGAAATGATGAAATGCAAAAAATAATTTTAAAAACATAAAAAACAAAGAATAACCATTGATTTTAAGTAAAATTTTTATAATCTTTTAAAATTTTTTTAAATTAACACGCAAAAATTATAAAAAAAACTAGTCAAATAGGGAAATGGGTCCTTTAAAAAATCAAAAGCAAAGCTAATATCTACTGCTGCTATTATCTACTATTTAGTTAATTGAGAACTACATATTAGAGGTGCTGGTAATGAGTAAAGTGAACCTCTCTCTTTTGACGGTGACCTGTGTCTTAATAACTTAAAAAATAAGAAAAAAAAACTAAGACAGTAAATTGAAACTTCAAGTCATATAAAAAAGCTGAAAACTCCTAAGGGAATACTAATGGAGAAAAAAAAATAGCGAAAGATGGAACTTTTGAATCTTTTAGGTACTGCCTAAAATCAAACTAAAACTAAAAAAAAAATAAACAATTACTTGAGCTTCTGACTAAATCGTACTAATATTAAAAAAATAATGAACGTTAAGTAACAAAAAAAAAAGAAAAAATTCATTTTTACTTATATTATCCAATTTAAAATATTTAAATCCAAAGCATTTGATTTCAAACTAATTTCCTATAAATAATGCAGACTTATCCACACATAAACTGTCCTTCATATGTTATAATTCTTTTTTATCACCCAAGAGGTGTTTTCTGAAATAAATAATAATAATAATTGATAAATACAATTTAACTGGTTACTTGATCATCTTCATTTTATTAATCTTCATTATATGAGTCAAAAAAAAATCTTATCTAATAGATAACATAAGCATGAAATTTCTTTTTTGACCCTTATTGCGTATAATAAGAATATAACTGAAATTTTAGGTTAATTAAAATTAAATTATTGTTAGCAGGGTTAAAAAAACAATTCAAAAACAAAACAATTCTTTCAACAAAAAATTAATTTGGATAAAAAATTTTATTTATAATTAATAGAAATTGAACAAAAATTATCTCATCATTTTTTTCATCACCAATGAATCAAAATGAAATGTTTTTTTTTTTTGACATTTAGCTCATTTCATAACTGATTCTAAAAATGATTGTAAATTTTTTTTCAAAGTTTGTTATATTAATAAAAAAAACAAAAATTATTTTTGAATTAAATTAAATTGGAAAAAAAATTCAATGTTATCAGTATAAAACAGATAATCATAAGGCTTTTATCAAACTATATATTATATAAATTTTATCTAATTATAGTTCTGTAAAGCTGTAATCTCTTTCAATACTAAGGAGACGAAATAGGAAAGGAAACGTGAACGCAATATTCACACCTAAAGCGAAATAAGTTAAATAGTTATAGGGTAGTTCGATTTTTTTTTGCTTTTTGCTATCCGGATTTCTATGGTCTAGTTTACAAATGAAGCACAAAAATTTTAATAAAAAAATTTTAAACAGTTGTCTCGTGCATAAAACAAGGAGCAGTCCCAAAATAGTTCTCAAAACTCCCAAAAAGTATCCAAATGCGTTCGGAAAATGAATGTCGTAAAGTGGTGGCTCGTCTGGCTTGTGCAAAAGTCCTAGTTTATTGTTTAGATATGAACCAATTGAGAAACCTATCACACTACCAATAATTATAACTGTATCTCCACGTGCAGTACTCCATTGTCTTACTGATGGATAAAAGTGACATAATAAATAACCAACTGTAAACACAATCAATGGAGAATAGTTAAACTCCAGTATAAAATGATCTATGGGCTCGAGAATTGGAATCATTACCATCAATACTAGAATAGAATACAATACACCGGCAACAACATCCAGAATTGAATGCTTTTTAGATCTTTTTTTAAACGTGATTAAATTAATTTTGAAAAAATTTACCATGCCCAAATAAAGCCTACTGCAACTGACCCATGAACAAAAAGCGACTACAATTCCTATAGATATGTGCAGATCTATATTGTAGCGTGAATAAGAAAGGACTAAAACTGATATTGGTAAACCGGCTGAAACCATAGCATGAGTTGAAGGAAAGCCATATTCTGCCAAATAGCGTTCCTCTAGTTTTACTACTGGAGGTGATGCAGGCCTCGGCATGCATAGAATATCTTTAGTAGCTTGTCCAACATACATAAAAATTCCCCACATAAAAGCTACCCTTAAAAATTAAAGAAATTAATTTATATTTTATTTATTTAAATAAATACTTTCTTGCGATCGCACCGTCAACATTCCAAAACCAAAATGGAAAAAATAAACAGTAGAAAATTTCATTTCCCATGGCCGCGCCAAGATGAAAAAAATAGTACCAAAACCGATTATGAATTAAAGTGTTGGCTATTAGATGGTTATGATCTGTAATATTAACAAGTTTTTTAGGATTGCTGAATGTTCGTTTGTGATTTTTTTGACATTTTTCACCATTTTTATCATTATTCTGACTGCTTTTCAACGGGCTTCGTTTTTTTATCTTCAGAGCAGGCTCATCAGCTGATTTAGATTTTGCTTCAAAAATCGGTTCGATGCCGAATATGTTTTGAAAAGCAGCAACCAAATGTGGACTATTCAAATAGTTAATTAAATCATGCATTGTTGTTTGTTATTTGTTTGATTAAACCTTAAATATCAAAAAAAAATTTTAAAATAATTTTTCTTAAAATTTTCAATTTTTTTCAAAATTTATGATTATTAGCTAAAAAAGATAGAAAAATAACGCGATGAAAAAATTTGAAAAAAAAATTATGTTCATTTGAATTTATCATGTCTTTTGACAAATGCGTTTGTTTGTTTAATATTTCCTATGCTCAAAAACAAGCATTAGGATTAATCAATACAGGTTTATTTGCATTGTTCGAAAAATATGAATAATTCTTAACAAAAATATTAAGGGCCCAAATTATGAATATAAATTTAACTATTATGTTTATTAAATTTTATCTTTTTATTAATAACATGATTTTTATGCAAGAGGAAAAAAATTTTAAGTTCCTTTTAGACAAAATACAGAATTCAAATTCTTAAAAATTGCATCTACAAAATCTCATAATTAATCTAATTTTAGTAAAGTACAAAAATTCCAAAATTTATTCAAAAGCTTGTTCTTTTATCGAAAATAAAGTCTAAATTTTACTTTTTTAATCAAAAAAAGCGCTCTAATTTAGTTTTGAACATAATTTCAATTCATATTTGATAGTGGTTTGAAATTAGTGCTGGGTACCGTCAGTAACTGCCACTGGACCGCCAAATTTTGGTGTTTGCCGTTTTGATAGTCGTGTATAAAAATAGAATTTAAATGAATTTCAAATATAAAAATCCAACAGATAAAAGAATTGAGTACATGAAAAAAAAGTTAAAATTCAGAACAAAAAGATTTTTTCTCCGTGGCCATCAAAACGGCCAACACCAAGTAGAGACGTTACCCAACACTCCTATAACTAATATTCTTTCTATTAACGAATATATTTCCTTAAAAAAACTGCTAAATTTTAATTCAAGATAAAATCAAAAAAAAAATAAAATTCAAGCTTTGATCAAATTTACATAAAATAATTCATGTAAGCTTTATCCGATTATTTAATTGTTTTAGTCTTTTGATATCTAAAATGATTAATTTAGTCAAATTATTAATTTTTAAAATGCTTATCAAAATCATTTTAAGAATAGTTTATCTAAAAAACGAGCTTAATTTTAATTCTCTTAATTTTGGACGATTGATGTTACTGTAAAATACTATTTTAAAATACTGGCTTGAATCTACTCTTGAATAAAAAAAATTTAAATTTGAAATATGCCCTTATTCAAGACCTAATTTTTCCTAGAATTAGGCTTATTTAAATTTATTTGTATTTGTCAAACATTAAATTTTTAAAATTGGCAGAAAAATCAACTTTGAACAAAATGTAAAAATATTCAAATCATAAGGTTAATTAGAATTTATTTTGAATTGATTTTGAAAAATCTCAATCGTCTCAGTCTTAGCTGTTAAGAAAATTACCACTTTTCGAGGGAAGTCTTTTAAAAATAAATGAAAAAGTAATGTAATCAATAGGTTTTAATTTTTGTATTTTTGGATAAGAGATTTTATATCAATAATTGATATAAAATCCTTTTATTTACCTAGACTAGATAGCTGGACCTATTTTGAGCTTTTTAATTTAATTGAAAAAATGAATATTTGTTTAATATTAAAAGTTTCTAAATAAAAAATGGAGAAGATTCAAGTGTACGTGTCAAAAAGGAAAAAGTATCCAGAATTACTTAAATAAAATTATAGTTTTTTTTTTATTTAATATTTATGAAATTAAAGAAAAGCTAATTATCCGAAAACGAATATTTCTCTAAAGCTTAATTTGATAATTTCCTTTTCATAAAGGAAGATATTAGAACAAACAAATTTATTTTTTTTATTTCTAAAAGCTAAATAAAGTAAAATGAATTAACAAAAATATAGATTAACAGCTTTATTTATAAAAGAGACCTAAAATGTATAAAAATTCGACAATTTTATCATATTATTACTACTAAATAATAAGTATTTTTTTATGAGTTTTTAAATTATTAGCTTAGTCATAAAAAAAAAAAAACAAAAAAACGTTGAAGAGTTTTTGGGTTTATTTTCTCTCAAATAAAATATCATTTAAATTAAATTTTAAAAAGATTTTTTTTAAATAAATATGCTTTAAACTAAAACATTTAAAAAAAAGCTTAAACAAAAAAAGTTTTTTCAACTAAATCTTAATTTTTTAAAATCATTTCAAATAATGATTTATAACTAATAATAATATAATAATAATAATAATAGTTATAGGTTGTAACAGGAAGGAGAGTTCCTGCAAGTGAGGGTGTGCCTCACTATGACAACCGATTTTGAGCGCTCGATTTGTGTTTGTCGTAATTAGCTTTGAAACCATTCTTCGTTTTTGATTGAATTACTGAGGCTGGTAGATGATTCCAAAGTGGGACTATTCGATTCGTTATGAAATACTCTCTTTGACTACAGTTTGGTGTATGTTGTCTCGATTTTCTATGTTTAAAACCTCGTATAGCACTTGCAGGGCCTACAGCAGAGATCGATTTGGCAAATGTATTAGGGTTATACCAGTTTACAGTGTTCAGACCATTTTCAATTTTGAAAAACTGGACCGCATCACCTCTTAGTCTTCTCACTTCGAGTGTCGTTAGATCAAGCCTAGTAAGTCTTTCTTCGTATGTTAAAAATCGCAATTCGGTGACAAGTTTCGTAGCTCGTCTTTGCACTCGTTCGAGAATTTTGATGTCAGCTTTGTTGTGGGGATTCCAGACTGAGGAGGCATATTCTAAGTGCGGTCTGACAAAAGAGCAGTACAGGGTCTTGAATGATTCGATCGTCCAAGTCTTGAATGCTCTTTTGAGCGATCCTAGGACCGAGTTCGCTTTAGCAGCAGCAATTTTCGACTGCTCATTCCACTTGAGGTTATTTGTTATTTGTACACCTAAGTCCCTTTCAGATTTTGTTTCTACTAGTTTGTGCCTTACGTCGTCTTGGTCTGACATTGTATAGTCTGCAAAATTTTTTTCTTTCCTATTCATATTCGACTTAGTTATGTGCATGACCTTGCATTTCGGTAAGTTGAAGATCATATGCCACTCTTTAGACCACTCAACAACTTTATCAATGTCTACTTGCAGCTGAGCTTTGTCGTTGAGATTTTTAATAATGGCGATTATTTTGCAATCATCTGCAAAAAGCTTGGAGAAATGACGGATCGCTTCAGGCATATCGTTAATGAATATTATGAACAGTAGGGGACCAAGGACTGAACCTTGGGGTACTCCACTCTTCACTTCTTTCCAGGGCGACTCGTTATTCCCAATTACTACTCGTTGTCTTCTCCCAATGAGAAAAGACTTGATCCAAGCGAGTATTTTACCTTTAAAGCCATACGATTCAAGTTTGATTAGAAGAGCTGAATGAGAGACAAGATCGAAGGCCTTGCTAAAGTCGAGAAATATCAGATCGATATCGTGATTTTGATTAAGCGTTTCTGTTATAATATCGGTAGCCTCAAGTAAATTTGTTTCGCATGATTTGTTAGGAACAAAGCCATGTTGAGCTGGTGAGATTAGTTTGTTGTCAAGTAAATGCTTCATCATGACTTTTTTAATGATTTTTTCAATTATTTTACAGGGGATTGATGTTAAAGAGATTGGTCGATAATTAGTCGAGTTTGTTTTAAGGCCTTTTTTGTAAATTGGGCTAAGATCAGCTGATTTCCAGAGTGATGGGAGTGTGCCGAGTTTTACTGATTGTTTAAAAATTGGCAGTAAGGCGCGCGCAAAACTCAAATGACATTCTTTGAGCGGATACGGATGAATTTGATCAATACCAGTTGATTTATTCACGTCAAGTTTTTCTAGTTCAGAGCTGATTGAAGTTAGAGTGATGGAGTGTTCGTCAAAGTTACATAATGAGTTTATGCGCGGTGGAAAAGTTTGAGCGATCGGCTGAACAATATTGTCGCTAAAAACTGAGAAGAAGTGATCACCGAGGCAGTTCACAATTTCTTGTTTGTCGAAAGTTAGTTCACCGTTGTCCAGTTTTAGTGATTGAATTTTGTCTTTGCACTTAGTTTGACTGTTTAAATAGGAAAAGAGCAGTTTCGGTTCGTGTTTACATTTAGAGATTAAATCAATTTCGTAAGTTTTCACAGCAAGCTTAGTCGTTTTTTTAACTTCTTTCGATGCTAATTTATACTGCATTTTTAATTGTTCGTTGTGAGGCGAAGCTTTCGATTTAAACCACAGGTCATATTTTTTTTTACATAGCTTATTTAAGTCTTTAGAGAACCAGTTTGGCTGCGTTTTACTTTTTGACTTCGACACAGGAATAAAAGCCCTAATGTTAGTCGAGTAAACGTTAAGAAAAATATTGAACATTGTATCGATGTTGCAGATTGAGTATTTTTCAGACCAGTCAATCGAGTTGAGCGAATTCCTTAGTTCTTTGTAGTTACCTTTTCGATAAGAGTACTTGATAGACGGCGTGAAGTAAGATCTTACTGTGGATTTGATGAAGTAACTCCAGGTTACTGTTGCGTGTAACCAGTTGCGTTTGGACGAGCTGATTGGTGGGCCAATAGAGACCGCATGCACGCGAGATGGTTCATCTGATATTATTAGGTCAAGCGTATGATTGTTCAAGGTGTTTTCGTAAACGTGCTGTACTAGAAAGTTAGAATTGATCATTTCTAGAAACTCAAAACTAGCGACTTTCCTATCATCCTTGCATATTCCACCAATGGACGTCCAGACTATGTTCGGATGATTGAAGTCACCAGCAACCAGGTCTACAACCAGTAGACCAATTAAAAATAAAACTAAAAATTCTACATTAATTTTTATACTTTATTTGATTTAATGATTTAAAAAAGGATTGTTTTAATCAATTCAGTAAAAAATTGGTTTTGTTTTCATAAAAAATAACAAATATATTAAAAAACAGATCGATGAAAAATAATTTGTTAAACTTTTGCATAAAACTTTTTTAAAAAAGCTGATTTTCTTCAAAAGGAACTGGAAAATTTTCCTTACACACTTTGATACATAACTATTAGTTTTTAAAATTTTCAGCTATTTATTCATGTAAGATTAGGACTATTTTGGTATTTTGGACACATAAATATAGATCAAAGATCTATTGACCAAAATTTTTCGGTTTTAGAGGTTTTTTTTTGTTAAATAAGCTTAATAAATTATCTTTAGTCTATTTTTAAACCTTCTTGTCACGAAACAACATAAAAATTTAAGTAATATAAAGGAAAAAATTATTCAAAAAAAACATATATATTAAAATATAAACTAGCACTTTAAAGAAAAATGAAATGACAACGAAAAGAGGTTTATTTGACTGAAACGCTAAATGTTTAGAATTTTATTTTATATAAATACAAACCAGACAAGAAATCTAATGCATTAAATTATATACTATGAATTCATAGCTATTAAACACGTAGCTTAATCAAAATTGTGAGTCTTTGATAAAATTTCTGACAAGAAAATGATTTGGTGTAAAAAAATTTTAATCCTTAGCGATTATTAATATATTTCTGACAAAGATTTTTTTATAGATCTTTTTTGTAAATCAATCAGACCAATTTATAAGGAGCTACTAGTTATTAATTAATTTTTTATTTAATTTTTTTTTATAAATAATTAAAATTTTTTTTTGAAATTTCTGATGATTATATGCAAAAAAAGGAATTTTGAATTTGAATTCAGTATATATGTGGATCTTGTTTTTAATCAAAATCCTAGCTAAGGTTAAAACTTTTTATTCTATCAAAGAAAAGTAATTTTATTTAAATCTCAAAGTCCTGAGAATTTTTGTATTATGCTGAGTCATGAAATTTTGTTATTCTAAATCTTTAAGTCATATAATATTTTAAAATAAACAGAATTGAATTCTCTTCAAAATAATATGTCTTATTCTTTTTTTATCTAATTCAAATCTTAATCTAATTTATATACTATCAAATCTATTTTTAAATTTTTAATAAAATAAAAATTTTATCATGATGTGAAAACAAACAACACTTCCAAAGCGATAATTGACCAAGAAATCTTTTGAATTGTGGTAACACAGACTGTCAAAGCCTTACATCAGATAAAACAGTGAGCATTGGAGAGGAATATTATTTCGCAGATTTTATCAACTGCTAATCGTTTTTATTAAACAGATTCAAAATCAGATTAAACATAATTTATTTGATACTTTCTGATGAGTCTAATGATTTAAGAATTTCCAATTTGATTTCTATTAAGTCAAATTGGAAATTTTATGCTAAATAATAAAAATGAACTGGTGATTCCATTTTTCGATAAAACTAATGTATATAATCTTCTTTGTTAACTTCAAAAACTTTTCTAATCTGAATCTACTGAAAATGAAACAACTGAAATTTATTTTCCTCAAGATAAAGCATGACGTCATATATGGCGTAGAACAATGGAAATAATTGAATATTTGGATTTAATAACTCCTTTCTGATTCACACTATTTTCAGTTTATGTTTTGCTAAAAAAAAAAATCAAAATTTGCTGTCTTACACTAATTTTTTAAGACTATATTTTATTTTAAGAAATAACAATAATATGTATTTTTTTAAAGCTTGTTTATTTTCGAAAAGTTTATTTTTAAATTTTAAATTTTTTCTATTGTTTTTAGTGAATTTGATTTTGAACTCCATTATATTAAAATATAATCCTGAACTTTATTTGTTTTAAATAAGAAGATTTTAAAAATATACATAAGTGACATAAACTATTTGTAAGGAAATTTTATGGAATTGAACGGAATGGAATGAGAATGCTTTTCTTAAGAATGGATCTCGTTCCTCTTTCAGGAACGGAATGTTTCACTCTAGTAAGAACCACTGTATCCGAACAGTTGGTGTGTTAGCCATGCAAGCAGAGGATCGAGGGTTCGAACCCGCTGAGGGTGGAAAAATCTTCAAAATATCTCTGAAATACGGGGCGCATGTTTAAACCCTTTTCATCAAAAAATGGGGGACCGATTTCGATTGGGTAATAATTGCGGTTTATGTGATCAAAAACCTTGCTCAAAAAGATACTGGAAATTTTAAGAAATATTGGTACAAAATAATAAACCACTTTCTAAAATAATTCGATTTTGAATTTTTTTTTAAATCTTCAATTAAATTAAATTTATTAAAGCTATAAGAAAATAAAAATCTAATACAAAGAGGATGTTTTTTTTTTTAAATCATTTAGACAATAGCTAGGAAATGCTTATTATGTGTAATTTTGAATTTTAACAAAAATGTTTGATTCATTTCACTTGATCGAACAGCCAATTCAAGCAGAAATATCGGATTTTTAAAATCAATTTCATTTAAAAAGCTATAAATAATTCATTTTTATCTCAGAATTTCAGAGGAATCTAAAATCAATTTTGAATTTTCAAAATCAGTTTAGAGCAAATCTGATTGATTGCATGAAAGATTTTTTAAAATTTATGTGCTTGATAAGGATAGTCAATTTTTCAAGGATTAGAAAACACAGTTTTTTTATTAAAAAATTTATAAATACTTGATTTATTATATTCATGAACAATATGTAAAAATAGTTTAATTTTCTCAAATACAGTTTGGCTCTAAAATTTTTCTAATTTTAAGTTTTTTCTTTAAAAAAATTAACTATCAGATATTGATTTAACAAATTTTATAAGCAGCTTGAAAGCAAAAAGCCGAAATTTTTGCCTACTATCCTCTCTGTAGGTAAAAAAAACAAATACAAATTCCATTTAGCTGTTCGAGATTCTGCAAATTCTTTTAAAAATAAACTAAAAGGTTGAATCAAAGAATTCGAATCCAACATAAGTTCTCAGCATAGAATTAGTTATTATAAATAAGGGCAAAATATTGATCATAAAAATAAATAAAAATCAAAAGATCTATCAAAGTAGACAAATAGCTCAATTTAAAATATTTACTTTTATAGTTTTAGATGATTTTGTTTTCAAACCAAAAGAAAATTCAAATAAATTTTTTTTCACTCTCATTTGAAAATATCAAGAGAAACAAGAAATCACCAAATATGCAATTCTTTGCTATTTAATTTAAATAATAACTGAAATTATAATTCCGCAATTTTATTTATGTTTATCAAAAGACTAACAAATATCATATAAATTTGAGTGATCGTAAATTCTATTAAAATTCCATTCAAGAGTAGGTCTTTGTTGTCACAAGTTATTTAAACTCATTTCCTAAGTAACTAATCAAATTTAGCTATGCATTTATTTGTTTCCTTTAGACTGTTCTTGATTATCTCAAATTCTCCAAGTGTTATATTTTATTTTCTAGTTATGTAAGCTTTACCGAACAATACCTATAGCTTAAAGGCCATTATGATTTTATTTTCTCCTCATCGGTTCAAGCGAGATTTTTAATTTGTTAATTCTGTTAAAATTGCTTCTAATTTATTGAACTTTTAGAAATAATAGATAATTAAGAACGCAATTAAAAATCATCAAAGTTTAATAGACCATTATGGCATAAATAATTTTTTTTATGTACCTTATTTTTGTAAAAGCTATTTTGAATAAAATCAAAGCACCACATAAGTTTTAACAAATTTATTTCTATTAAGAATATTTGGATTAGCGTCTTTATCCTATTTAACAAAACGTGAGTTGAACAATGAAATTGAAAATTTCAAGAATTTGATAGTGATATTGATAGTGGTTTGGAAAAATAATACATTAAGTTAATACTAGATTCAAGCAACTACAAGAAATGTAGAGAATTTTTTTTTTCTAAATTAATTATGTTTTGAGCTTTTTTCTTTTACTCTCACAGTTAAATATTTCAATATTAAACTAATAATATGTTATTTCAATTATTGATTAATTTCCTTTTTCAATTTGGAGTGAAGTTGAACAATTTTTGAGCTGCCAGTGAAAAAAATAATTACATTGCGCGGATCTTTATTTCTAAAAATTTCTCAACAAAATATAAGTATCAATTATTTTTAAAGCAAAAAATTTTTTTCATTGCTGGTTGGATTTTAATTTTCTAATTTTAAATCTGATTAAATATTAAAACTCTCGCGATAAA
Organism: Brachionus koreanus; assembly: GCA_016987375.1. Classification (NCBI taxonomy): domain Eukaryota; kingdom Metazoa; phylum Rotifera; class Eurotatoria; order Ploima; family Brachionidae; genus Brachionus; species Brachionus koreanus. The sequence goes on from PJRA01000508.1 coordinate 2,052,156, forward strand.
CTATGTGACTCCTTTAAAAAATTCAAACTTAAAATAATCTGAAAAATTGAAGTATGTAGTGGTAAAAAATGATATACGTCTAAGTTTGGAAAAAAATTTCAGTTTTCAGAATAAATTACAATTTATTAGAGTTGAAATTCATTAGAAAATGACAAGTTGAAGTAAATTTCTGACTGAAGTTTACTCTTAAATATTTTTTTTATTTAGAACAGGTTGTAAATAGCTTATAAACAATTCTAAGCTTTTTTATAATAAATATTTTAATTATTGAGTAACATATATACGAAAGCAAAGCTTGTCTGCAAGCGTACATACACTCACGAGTTTTATTGATTTTGATTTTTTGCTTTAGAGTTGTAATAAAATAAAATATTTAGAATTTCAATTAATTCAAGCAGATAGATAAAATATCAAAAGTATTGTTTTAGATATTTAAATTAAAATTTAAGAATTTGATATTTTATTATTTAGATTCGTACTTAATCTCTAGTATGATCTATCTTTCAAAATAAAATAAATCAATCAATTTAGCATAATATGATTGTGAGTGATAGAAAGCACAAATTATTTTTCAATAAATAAAGAAAGAAAAATTTCAATTAATTTGAATCAAGCCTTAAATAAAAAAAATCAATAAATTACTGTCTTATCTTTTAGTTTTTTTTTTGATCTTGTAATATTAAGGCTTCTCATTAAGTAGAATTGTGTCAACCATAAAATTACTTTTCATTTCAGTAAGTAATCGTTTGGTTAATAGTAGCCGAACAAACAAAACAAAGCTTTACCATTTAAGAAAAGAAGTTTTTGAAGTGTCTACACACGCTAATTCGCTTATTAAGATTTTTATCTCTTGTTGTGTTCTAAGATTCTTCATTTTTAAGCTTTTTAACATTTCAATTAGCATATTTTTTCTTAAAATAAGAAAACTATTCATTATCCTCTCAATTAAAAATTTTTGGTTAGAAAATGTTTGTCTTATAATCATTAAAAACAGCTTAAATGCCAAAGTTTTAAATTAATCAAGACAAAATTTAAAAATATTTATTAGCTATTTAAGTCCAAATTTTGCTTAGTATTTTGTAATACTAAGCTAAAAGTTGATCAATTTATTTTGTAATTTTGACATAGTTACATTTCAAAAATCATAAAGATAATTACATATAATTTTAATTGAGTTTTTTCAATAGAAAAATTTTCAATTCAGACGAAATTAATAGAATTACAAAATAAGGGATTCTTAGAATAGTAGGCAATATAAAATAGAAAAAAGGTCTCAAAAAATCGGGATTCATTTGTTGTTATTTAATTATTTTTTCTTTAATTTAAATCTGTCTGAATTCAAAATATTTAAATGCAAGATTAAAATTTAAGTAGTTAAAAGTAAATTTTAGCTTTTTATTACGCATATATGAATCTTTATTGTTCGCTAATATTTTTTTGGCGAAATGATAAATGCATCAATATTTAGGTATTTTTCAAAATAAAAAAAAATTAAATTAGATATTTAATTTAAAAAAAAAGCATAAATAAAGTAAATTTAGTAGAAAATTTTTCATATCATTGGAAAGAATAATAATTTTATTTTGTAATAATAAATTTTGTTTTAATTTATTACTTTAATTAATCTTATTTTGAAATTTTACTAATTTATTGAACAGTAATTGTACAGTAAGTGTTGTAAACAGTAACTCTTAGAGTATTTATTATTTCAAGTGATCAATGAACAGTTTTCTTAACAAAAATATTATGTACAAATGATTTTCACTTCTATTATTTGATTAAGTTTCAAAGATTTTTATTTTTTTTAAACTAAATCCCCTATTTGATGTAGTTAATTTTCAATTAATAAAAAAAAATTTTAAAAATCTTAGAAAATTTACTAGAAAAATCAATTAATTAATTTATTATTTATCAAATTCAATCCCAACAAAAAAATTTTAATTTTTTTTCATTTTTTGTAATTTTGATTAATTAAAAAAAATTTTTATTTTGAAAGAATTTTTCTGCTCAGATTTGTTTAATTAATTTCAGCTATAAAAAAACACTATTTACCTTTTTTAATCATAACTAGAAATATTTAAGAAAAAAAGAATCCTTTTATGTTAAGCTTTCAGCAGCTTTTTAGCAAATAATATTTTCATAAACGAAAATAATTTTTCGGTTTTTATTTACTTGATTTCTTACCAGTTGTAATTTTATTAAAAAAAAAACAAGTCAATCAGGAAACAAGCAAATGCAAAATTTTCTATGACTAGATTTTGGTTTATTTAAAAATAAATATTGAGTTTTAAAAATTGGAAATTTTTTATTTGCAGTATATTATATTTTTATTAAATTGAAAAAAAAACTCTAGAATCTAAAATACAAAGTAATTTATCTAGAAAAGAGTTAAATAAGTAAAATTAAAAATTTAGATTTAAACGCTTTTTCTTCTTCCTAAAAAGCTATATCCTTGTTGTGAAAAAAAATATTAATCAAAATATAGAATCAAATAAATCATTAAGAAAAAACTCGTTTATCTTAATGAAAAACGCTTTATAATTGTGAATACTAAATATTAGTTTGATGGATTTTTTGCAAGCTTCTGCTTTTTCAAGATTTATTTTGTTAGATACTTTTTAACATTATGGTAAGTAATTCAGCTAGTAAATTATATAATATTTGTATTATACATATTTGTTTTCATAATAATTAGTTTTGTTTTTTATTTCTAGTTTACTCGCTTGCAAATTTATTGATTACTTTAGTTGTTTAAGATTAACTCTTATTCTCACTATCTTCAAGGCATTGATATCTGCGTTTGTTTTGGTTAAATAATTATTCCCAATTTTAAAAGGAGAATTGTTATGCTTTACTACGGTTTTTCTTATATATATGGTTTTTGGTTCTAGGTAATTTGCTGAACTAACCTTTTTGAAATGATTAGACATGCTTTTAGTTAAGAACGAACTCTTTCAATTGATCGAAAATTTTATTTATTTTTCTATTTCCTCCGGGGCTTTTGCTGCTCTATTTTATTCTAGAGATTTTTTTTCGTATTAGACTGAGTCAAAAACTTGTTATTTTTACTTATTAGAATAATTAGTTTCTTTTATTATATTTTATTTAAAATTTTCCTAATTGACATTATGTAACAATTCCTCTCGGATATCTGATACAATATATGACAAGTTATTAAGTTATCAGTCTTTAAAATTGATTAAAATTTACTTTTCAATTTTGTTTTTTAAGTGTCATGGAATCGATATATTTTATTCTAAAGAGGATTCAAGTAATCTATCAGTGATTTGGAACAAAATTTAGAAAATTTTTTAAGGAATTAAAAAAGAGTTTTTTTACTGATCGATGTTTTTAATAATAATTTTTAAACAAAAAAGAACAATAAAATAATTCAAGTTAAAATTTTATTTAGATTCAATTTAAGTTTTTCATTAAAAAAATATAATTTTTTACAGTTTTTAAAATAAATTTTTTTTTATTTAGAATTTTCTTATACAATGAAGGGCTCGTTAGGCTAAAACTTAAATAAAAAAAAAAAACGAAAAAAAAGATAATTGTCATTTGATTAAAAATGGGTGCACCAACAGCAAAATTAGAAACTGTGGTAATTATCAGCCCTTATAAAGTAAGTAGAAATGTTTTGTATTGAAGTGTCAAAATTAAAATATTCCTGATTAAAAATTGAACCTTAAGGTATTATCACTATTTTTCACGATAATATCTTTGCTATGCTTGTTCATAGCAATACCTTCCACTTTTTGGTTTCATGCCGATCGTTTGGTAAGGTACGGTTTGTGGCAAGAATGTGTAATAAAGCCGATTGAATCGGACAATAATTTAAAGATAGGAATGTCAAATGTGCAAAAAACTGAGACCAAATTTAGCTGCGCTCTTAATAACAAAGGTATATTCTATTGAAAATCTGAATGATGCATGTAAAAAAACTTCGGTTATGAATATTTTAATTTTGATTTTAAAAAATATTTGCTTAGATTTTAATTTAATTTTGTTTTAAAAAAAAGATAAATGCATTTATCTTTGCTTTACTTACATGTATTCTATTACTTATTTGTTTGTTATCTGATAATTGGCTGACTTCCGACAATGTGAAACAAGGTCTTTGGCGAAACTGTACTTTAGCAAGTAGCATCCCGACTTTAGCCTACAGCATTCGGTCAAGGGATGATATTAACGATTTTTATATTTGCGTTCCTCTTAATATTTGTAAGTTTTATTTACCCAGAAAGAATTTTGCATGAATTTTTTTGTAACAATGCTTGTGTTAATCTCATGTTAACATTTTTTATTAAAAACGTGTTTTAAAGTATGGGTCCAGCTGTGTGGTTCTTTTGTAATTGTTGCATTTTCTTGTACAGTTATTGGCATAATTCTTATAATCATCGGACTAAGACACAAAAGGAGACAAGAGCGTAAAATGAAAATATATGGCGCGGCTGGATTTGTGGCGTTTTTTGGAAGTAAAAAAATTAAAAAAATATAAAAAAAAATTTTTTTAAATTTTCATTTTCAAGTATTGTGCTTACTTATAGCACTTGTTTTTTTTCCAATTATGTTCATTAGAGAAATGCATGAACGCGGCAAGGACAAGTGGTTTTTTGGCTGGTCTTATGGTGTCGCTTGGGGAGCTTTTTTTTTCTTGACAAGTAAATGGAATCATTTCATAATTAATGGTATATTATTAATAAAATTATTATTAAAATTTTTAGGTGCAGCTATTTTGTTAATGTGTGATCGCAAGAGAGAAGAGTTGTTTTATAAAGAAAGTCTGTATATAAACAATGATGATGAAGATATTTTAGAAAATCAGGATGTCAAAATAAAAACATTAAAACGATGAGTTTAGTTATTTTTTCGAGTTTTTTTCCGATTTATTGGTTGTTTATTTTAATTAGTTAAAGAATTGTATCCACTGTTTAGATTTTCATTTTAAACTTAAATAGTTTAATAAAATAAAAAAAGGTTAAAAATATATTTAAAAAAAATTTTTTATTAATCTCAATTTTTTTTAGAATATTTTCTCTTAAATGATTAAAAATGCCTAGAAATTAAATCATTAATAAATCAAAGTTAAAATCATATATTAGATTTTAATTAAATTAATCTAATTTAATATTTCTGTTTTTTAAAACTCAAAGACGGGAACATTTTTCGACCCATTTTATTTTGACTCTTTATTTTTTTTTACTTTTTTCAATGAAAATAAAATTATTTTATAATATTTTTTATTTTAGACAAGATTGAAAAAAAATATAAAAATTATTAAATTCATTAAATATAAAACAAATAAAGAATTTTAGTAAATATTATAATTTATAGCGACTCGAATGAAATTCTATTTACAACTAGAAGGACAAAGCATTTATTCTTTTTTGTATATTCAAAAATTTTTTTTAAAAAACTATTATAATTTTACGAAGTATTATCATTTTTTTTATTCTTGTTTAAAATTATTTATTTTTAAATTAAGTGTTAATTTTTTTTTTTGGTCTTTAATTTTTACCCTTTTCCAAGCCAAAGAAAAGAGGTTAAGAAAATTAAAAAAAAAATTGAAAAATTAAAAATTAATCAATGATAAAAGTAATACAAAAAAATAAATAAAAACTAAATATTTTATCTGATTGATAAAAAATAATCTTGATGTAATTGTAGTACTTGCTGCGACACCTAACATGTATAGTGTCTGTGACAATCAACTCCATTGAGCAGTGTGGAACTGTAGCAGATTATTTCATTGATTATATCTAAAGCGTTTTTGAAGCCATCGATTGATTTAGATTTTATTACAAATTTTGGCAACTTTTTCCATTGAGAACTACTCTATTTGAGAAAAAGTAATGCGCTTAGTGTAACTTCAACATCGTTCCTATTCATAGCAGAAATCCATTACTTTACATTTATCAGCACATAGTCCAAGGCCACACATCTATCCACTGACACACTTCATCCAGATTCTGCAACGTCGCTTTTTCATATACTTTATCTGCTATGCCAATTATTTCATAATCATTTGCATACAATTCAATTATATTTAAAAAGAATTCAGGTTATTCATTTATGTTCAGAACAAAAAGAATAAATCAAGGAAAATATCCTTTTGCAACTTAACTCAATACCAGAAATTTTTATTAAGTCACAGTTTTAAGTCTAAGTCACAAAAATTAATATCAAAAATCAACTAACTATTTTCTCACCTAAACCATAACGACAAAGTTTATGAAGAAGGCATCACATCAATTGTACAATATCAAAAGCTTTAAAAAGCCTATAAGTATTTCATCAACACTGTTACCCTTTGATAACCCACTCATGATCATGTCAAGCGTTTCAAGATGGTTCAAGACATCCTTTCTTTAGAACGAATCCATGCTGACTTCTACCTATATGATTATTCTTTTGCAGATATAGCATCAGACGATCCCTAACGATATCTTCCAGATCTTTAATAAAAATAAAAAATAAAAATAAAATAAAATGCAGTAAGTATAGTTAGAAAGGAAAATAATATGAAAATATTAAATAATATATAAAATGAAATAAGGAGTAACAGGATACATATGTTTAGTCATCTTGATGGCCCAGGAAAAAAGGAAGAAATAGTAAGGTAGCAGTTATACAATGGAGTCGAGAATTCGACATTTCTTGATTCGAAAACGGCTTTGTATTCCTCCACCAGTCTGATAACTAATGGAATTTAATGATTCAGTCCTATTTGAGTTCAGTGAGAGTATGTTGGGACAGGAATCTCGAAAGAGGAATTTTAGTCTTTTATATGTGCTATTCAGGAATAGTTGGAAATAATATCTAATTAAGTGTGAAAGAAAGTTTCTAAATTTACCTAGAAAGCTTAAAGATAAAAATTAGATGTTCAAAGAGATAGCGAAGGCCATGAAAAGCAATGAAAATCTGTCTGGATGTTGACTTGATAACTAGAAAAGCTCTTGGATCGAAGTAGAATCTAAGAAATAATTTTTAAGAAATAATTTTCTTTAATTCTATTTAAAAAAAAATTAAATATACTAAATCATTTTTTTCTTTTCTTTATCTTTTAGCAAAGAGGTAAAATAATAAACAGGTTGCTTGGTTACCTTTTTTATAAACTATTATGCTTACTTTATACTAATAAACATATACAAAAATCTTTTTTTTTCTTAAATCATTAAACCTATTGAAGCTTATTATCACTAAATAGAAAATGTCTGAAGTAACCTTTGCATTAATAATTTTGATTAATAAAGATTAAAAAAAAATGTCTAATAGGATAAAAAAGAAGATTCTAAGCCAAAAATTGCTTTTGACGACACATCATTCCAACAACTCGAACAAGAATTCCAGGATGTTTTGCAAGAACTTACAGGCGATAAAAGCTTGGAGAAATTTCGATCCGAATACGAAAAATTACACAAAGCATTGCTAAAAAGTCACGAAAGTGAAAAAAGACTGATGCTAAAATGCCGTGAATTAAATGCCGATTTAGTAGCCAATGCAGCTAAAGTGCAGACAGCACTCAAACTAGGCCAAGAAGACCAAAACACAATAGCCACGTTGCGCAAAGAGTTGGAAAAGGTGTGGAAAATATCAGACTCTTTTGCTGAAAAAGAACAATCGGCAAAAGAGACCATTCAAAGCTTGAAACAAGAAATCGCCAATTTGACAAAACTTGTCGAACAGGGTGCTGGTCTGACTGTTGGTCAAGAGCAAAATGTCAATGAATTAATGAAAAACAGAGATGAATTAGTATCCGAGAGAGATAAACTCTTGGATGAATTGGTCAAACTGCGCTCAAGTCTTGAGGAGACACAGTCTAAAAATATGGATTTGGAAAAAAAATTTGAAGAAGCCAACCAGAACATAGGTCAATTGGAAAATGATATAAACACGCGTAAAATGGAAGCGCAACGAGAGCTTAGAAAGCGTGATAAAATCGAACGCGACCTTAAAGATGCTCGTAATCAGCTCGATCAAAAGCAAAATGATCTTAAAAATTTACAACAAGCTTTAGAAAAATCAAAAGCAGACATTCTAAAGCTAGAAACTTTGCAAAAAGAGCAAAAGGCCACTCTGGACCGCACAATAAAAGACTCAGATGTTTTAAATAGTCGTTTTGTCAAGCTACAGCACGATTTCGAAGCCCAAGTCATGAACAACGAAGCTCTTGCAAACGAAAATGCTCATAAAGTACATGAATTGAAATCGCGCGAAGACGAAGTAAATGCTCTTAAGACAGATGCGGCCAAAATAAATCGTCTTAAAGAAAATACACAGAAAAAGTTGAAAATTCTCGAGGACCAAAAATCTGAGGCAGAAAACGAAAAAGAATTGTTGCGCAACACAATATTAACATTGGAAAAAGAAATCGAACAGGCCAAAAAAGATCAGGAAAAGGACAAAAAAGCCATTGAGGAATTGACACGCGAAAGAGATCAATTGAACAAGAATTTGTCCAATGCGGCTAAAAATACTGAAAAACAAGTCAATTTGATAAAAACTCATGACAGTACCATAAAACATTTGGAGCAGGAGATTGCCAATTATAAAGAAGAGGCAACCAAACAACGAAAGTTGATATTTCAATTGGAAAAAGAAAGAGACAGATATATTAGTGAGGCTAGTGAATTGACTCAACGAGTGCTGCAGCACATGGAAGACATTAAAATAAAAGAGATGCAAATATTTGACTTTAAGAAAAAAATAGCCGAACAAGAAACAAAGTACAAGCAGCAGCAAAATTTGTACGAAGCAGTACGCAGTGATAGAAATTTGTATAGTAAAAATTTGATTGAACGTCAAGATGAAATAAACGAAAATAGACGCAAACTTAAAATAATGACACATCAAATTGATCAATTGAAAGAGGAAATTCAGAATAAAGAGCAAGCGTTGGTCAAAGAGCATGCTGAGTTGCAACAGGTGCAGAAAGACAGAGAGCATTTGAGGACTGAGTTGTCGCGCATGAAAGCCGAGAGCCAGGAGACCAAGGGATTTTTGGAGGCACAGCAAGCTGAAGAGAGAAAATTGCTGAAAATAATCCAAGAAGCTGATTCTGAACGATTGAGACAAAAAAAACAATTGGAACAAGTTATTCAAGAAAGAGACATTTTGGGCACACAATTGGTCAGACGAAACGATGAGCTTGCATTGCTCTATGAAAAAATCAAAATTCAACAATCGACATTGAACAAAGGCGAGATTCAGTACAAGGCAAGAATTGAGGACTTGAGAATTTTGAAACTCGAAATAAAACGCTTGAGAAGAGAGAAGAAAATATTGAATGTTAAAGTGGCAAATGTTGACGATTTGAGCAAAGAAATTTATCATGTGCAGAGAGAATTGCTGCGCGAAAGGACACGTTGCAGGGCTCTTGAAGAAGAATTGGAGAACCCGATGAATGTGCATAGATGGCGTAAGCTTGAGGGCAGCGACCCGAGCACATACGAGTTGATACAGAAAATTCAGGCTCTGCAAAAGAGATTGATTGCAAAGACCGAAGAAGTGGTTCAAAAAGAGCTTTTGATACAAGAAAAAGAAAAGTTGTATACTGAGCTCAAGCATATTCTGGCTCGTCAGCCTGGTCCTGAAGTTGCCGAACAGCTCTCTATTTATCAACAAACTCTTAAACAAAAGACTAAACAGATGAAGTCGTTGGCATCCGAGCTCAATATGTACGAAAGTCAAATTAGCGAGTATAAATTTGAAATAGACAAATTGAACAAGGATTTGAGCGAGGTTAAAAATAAATACTTTTTGCAAAAGAAAAAAGAGCATTTGTTCAAGGAAAGAGAGAGATTGGAAGCGACCGGAGCGCCTGGTGGTCCCATACCAGCGCCCGGTATTGCTCCCAATCGAAATGCAAATGAAAATGTAAAGTTCATTGGTGGTGGCTTTAGCTTGAAAGCTCCCGTTGCCAAAGCAAATGCTTAACAATTTTATTTATACATATTTTCTTAAGGTCTAAACAGTTGATTTGTTCGATTATTTTTCTTAGTTTTTATGAAAATAAAATTATTTTCTTTTATTTTTTTTTTAATCTGCCAGAATAAATAAATTTAAAATAGTATTATTTTTGATGTCTTTTAATTGCTCAAAACTTTTTAATAGAAATGACTTCTTTGAATATTAATCCCGTTAATAAAAAGTCCAAATTAAATTTTTTGATCAAATTTCGTTTTCAAATTTAATCAGAACATTTTGAATATTCAATTAAATTTAATTTTCATAGGCGACTTAATCCAATACTACAAAATACACTACAAAATCAACATAGTCAACTGGATTAAGCCAAGGTTCCCATTCCTGCAATATCCGCGGACAACAACATCGTCAAATTAGAGAACCATACCACGCATATGTTCAAAGTGACAATATCTTCTGCAACCGAGTTCTACGCCATTGGAACCAGCTCCCAGCCAACATGGTAAACTCAAAAACAACCAATGAATTCAAAAAAATAATTTGAAGCTTCTTGAGAAATTTTGGTCAAAATGGCCGTCCGTCTTTCATTTCTCCGGCCAACTTCGCGGTCCAAAATTTTGGTCGCCGGTCTGACAGCCAAAGCTTTTGATGTGATTGATTTCAATCTTTTGCTTTTAAAGTTGTTTCACTATGGGTTTGATAATAATTCCTTAGGTTTTCTATCCAATTACTTTAATTATAGAGCACAAATAGTACGTCTTGAGAATGAAAAATCTAAACCTACTTCACTCAAATTAGGTGTACCACAAGGTTCAGTATTAGGTCCACTTCTTTTTCTCATTTTTTTATATGATTTCCTTTATCTTTTAAGAAATTTTAACATAAAAATGTTTGCTGATGACACGACAATCAGTCATTCAGATAAAGATTTGGAAAGCGCCTTATTAAATTTTTCAGCAGCTATTATAAATCTTAGTAATTGGTGTTCTTATAACAAGATAGATATTAATTGGTCTAAAATATTTTGTAAGATCTTTTCGAATTAACGAACTAAATTTCCTGAGAAGGTAAATATTTGTGGAAAAAATATAAAAGTCGTAGATGAAATAATGCTCTTAGGTTTTAAGATTGATCAAAGTCTTAATTTTTCAAAGCTTGTCTGTAGTATCTCATTAGTTGTAAGCAAAAAACAATTAAGTATTAATAGACTTTTCTACCTTTCTACTTTTGTTAAAATTCAAGTTTTTAAGTCATTTATTTTGTCTTATTTTGATTACTCTTTAGTGTTATTTTTCAAAAGATGCAATAGTTAAATTCAAATTATTTAAACTTAAATTTGAAGTTAATAATTTTAATGGTATTAACAATTTTCTAGAAAAATATGGCTTATATGCTTTTCAGCATTGAACTCTTGATAGAATGCTATCTTTTGCCTATAAAACACTATTTTAGCTGAAAATTTAAAAGAGAAATTAAAGAAAAATGGCTCAAGAAATTTAAAATAATAAATAATTAAGGAAAAGCGGAAATTTTTATGTAAGACTAATAAATAGCTTTGTGATCAAGAGATCAATGTTGAAATTTTCAACTTTGAAATAATCTATTTTCAATAATATCAATTTGATTTTTACAAATTTTGAAAAAAAATTCAAAAAATTTAATTTAAATGTTTCAATGTTTTACTTTTATAAATGACTTTATATTTTTTAATTTCTAATGATTACTTTTATAAAATTAAATAAATGAGTTGTTAATCGGTCATTATTGACATGGGCACTAACCTGTTGATTAACCTTGAAAATCGAAACAATTAAATATTTTAAAGATTTTTTTATATAACGTAAATACAATTAATTTCTTAATATCTAAAAAAAAATAATTAAAAACTATTTTGCTTAAATACCTATAAATTATCCTAAAAATTTTTTTTTGATCTCATGTCAAAACATTTTTTACATTTCAAAAGTGTAATAACTTGAGCTTATGTTTATATTTAAAATATTCGGAATTTTTTATAATAATTTTTGATTTTGTTCTAAAATGAGCCAATTTGATATTCAAAATTTGGACAATTCAATACAAAATTTATCATTAGATGACGAAACTGTTCAAGATCCATTCAAAGATATCAGGAAATTAGAGAAACTTGATTTACCAAGTTTTGCCAAATACATGAAAACATGCTCAAATATAATATTCATGAACGGTGCAGGTATAAGTACTTCAGCTGGAATACCAGACTTTCGCAGTCCTGGGACAGGTCTTTATGACAATCTACAAAAATACAACTTGCCTAATCCACAGTCTATTTTTGAGCTTGACTATTTTTTAAAAGATCCCGAGCCTTTTTTTACACTTAGCAAAGAGTTGATGCCGTCAAATTTCAAGCCTACAATTACCCATTATTTTCAAAAACTACTCGTCGACCAACAAATGGTCCGAAAAATTTATACTCAGAATATAGACAATTTAGAGCTAATGGCTGGTATTTCAAATGACAAAATAATTCATGCCCACGGTTCATTTAGAACTGGTCACTGCTTAGAATGCAGAACTGAGTACACAATGGAATGGATGAAAAAAAAATTAGAAAAAGAAAATATTCTATATTGTGAAAAAGAAGAATGTTCCGGAGGACTTGTTAAGCCTGATATTGTATTTTTTGGTGAATGCTTGCCAAATGAATTTATGAATTTTAGACACGATTTTTCAGAATGTGACTGTTTGATTGTTATGGGAACTAGTTTAAAGGTTGCTCCATTTTCCAAATTACCTTTAGCAGTGAAAATTGATTGTCCAAAGTTGCTTATTAACCGCGATTTGGTTGGTGAGTGGCAGAATTATTCTACAAACACAGATAAAAATTATCGTCTTGTTGTCGAGTTAAATGAATGTGATGCTGCATGTCTAAAATTAGTAAAATTATTAGACTTAGAAAAAGATTTTGAAAAATTGCTAAGAAAAAATTGATTTTTTTAAATATTATTTTTTTCATTTAAAAGAATCCTTAGAATAAATTATTAATAAATATAACAAACGAAATAAACCAATTCACTTTTTTTGTTTAATTGGTTTAATAAAGTTTTATTTAAAAAATACTTTTTCAAAAATTAAATCTCAATTTATTTTAGAGTTAAAATTAACAATATAAAAAAATTGTATTTTTGTATTTGATTGCGCTTTATTAAAATTTTATATTTTTTTTTAAAAAATTAATCAAAATTAAATGCATTTTTTCATTTTTATTTATATAAAAAAAAATTTAATGCATTATTATTAAATTAATCAAAGAAATAATACATTAATTAATTTCTGAATTATTAATTTCAATTGCTCAGGTCTGATTAAAATGATTTAGTTTTTGAAAAGATTGGACATTTAAAAATTATATCATTCGGTTGAGTTTCAAAAAATTAATTATAAGAAATAGAAAACTAAATTAATTTTTTTTTCAATTTTAAAATTATCTAAAAATATATTAATCCAAATTTAGGTTTTTTTTTTTAGTTTAAAAAAAATGTCAATTAAATTTTTTTGATAATGATTCCCCAAATAGACATTTTTTATACAATACTGACATTTAAATCAAATACAGAAAATTGATTTCTGTGTCATTTTGACAGTAACAATGTGACGTTGTTTAATGTGTCCTGTACTTGTCCTGATCCAACCCTCGACCTGATTGATGTGTTCAAACCACTACACCACAGGATCGAAAAAAATGGCATTTTTGAACCATTTTCCACAATAAAAATTTGACGTTATTAATAAATACCCATAAAAAATGACATGTCATAAGTGTCTTGAGATCATATGAATTTTAAATAAAGAGACAATTGGTTAAGGATTGCGAATATCGTCAAAACTTATTTATAAACAGAGTTTTGACATTTTGGAACCTTCTCCTAAGTTAATTCAAAACCAAAAGATAAAATGTAAATAATTTTAGCATTTTCGGTTTTCTTTTTTATATATTTCTACACTCTTAAAAGTAAATAAATCGAATTAAATAAAAAGTTTTATTTTGTTTTAGTTTTGTTTTATTTTTAAATCACCACTTATATTAAAATCAAAATCTGTTGAAGTCTATTAAACACTATGTTCAATGGGATATAATAAACCCTTGTCATTTAAGCCATTTATCAAATTTTTGACTGTTACTAATGTCATTTTCAAACGACACTTTTCTTCAGCAGAACTAATATGCGGTGTAATGAAGCAATTTTCTAAAGAGAAAAGTTTATTCTCCCTAGCTAAATGTTGTGGAGTGGTGACATCAATGCCAGCAGCCAAAATTTTTTCTTCTTTCAATGCGTCATACAATTCATCCTGATCTACGCAATCTCCTTGAGAGACATTAATAAAAATTGCACTTGACTTCATTTTTTCAAATGCTTTCTTATCAAATATATGATAACTATCTTTATTTAATGAACATGTGCATATTAAATAGTCCGATTTTGATAACAAATCCTCAAAGCTAACAAATTGATATCCTAATTGATCACCTTGGAAATTACGATGTCGATTATGATATATAATTTGCTTTACATCAAATCCTTCAAGTCTTCTTGCAAGGCATAAACCTATCCTTCCTAGACCGAAAATTCCAATGGTACTGCCCTCAAGACCTTTAAAAAAAAAAACTCTCAGATAATTTCTAATGACTAGTTTTAAAGGATGATCACTTTTTCCTAAAAGAAACGAATCGGTCCAGTAAGAACCTATATCGTTCTTTTTATAAAATTCAATTCCTTCGGAAATTTTTCTTGAAACATTTATTAAGAGTCCGATAGCAAATTCAGCTACTGCGACTTTTAATAAAAAAATGGGATATTATTTTGTATATGTAATTAATTTTAAACATCTACCATTTGCAAAATTCGGTGCATAACCGACTTTTATATTGCGCTTGGAGCATTCTTTCAAATCAATATGATCATAACCAACTGAATTTGTGCATATTACCTAGAATTTTATTAATTTTTAAATTTTTTTTTAGCCATTACTTTTAGCTGATGTCCAACAAAGTTTAAAAATTCTGAGTCAATATTTTGAATAGGATAACAAATAACTCCATGACATCCTCTTGCTTTTCTGAGAAAAACTTCTCTCTCTAAAGGCAATTCTTCATTTATTATTACTTCAAAACCTGAATCAATTAAAATTTTATGTGCTTCTTCGAAATTAAGTGGTAATGTCACAAATATTTTGAGCTTTTCATTCATCTCGAAATAATTTAGATGAATTTTAAAAATAGTATTCAAGGAGCAAGATTTAAAACATTTCTAAAATTAAACGAGAGCTAAAAATAATTAAGAAATGTATTTCAAAAATATTTTCATGCTAAACTTTTAACAGTTTTAATATAACATGTAACTAAAAATATTTAAAAGAATTTCTAAATTAATATTACTTGAAATTACTCTTTAAAAAATCAAAGCTTTGTAAATATGAAATGAGTTGAAAGCAGAAGGCTATGGCAATTGTGGCATTATATTTTTTACTTGTTCAAACAATACATCTTCTAATGTCAATATCGTCATTTAAAAATAATTGAAATTGTTGCTTGCAACTAGATTCAAATGAAATCGAAACGAAACCTTAGAATTTGTTATCTTAAAATTGTATTCTGATCTAAGTTTATCTGTTAAAGACAGAAGCAAAATTAAACCTTGAAATAAAAAAGGATAATTTTTCATCTCGGAAAAAGATTCTCTGTTATGTATTCATCACAACTTTCAATTCACTTTTTAGATCTCTAGCTATGTTGATGGGAATTATTTTTTCAACAACACGAGTTAGGCCCTTCACTTATTTCATTATAACTAAATTTCCATTATGAGGTCTTGCCATTATGAATTTCAATATGAATTTGACAGAATTGTTTCCTTTTTTAAAGATTAAAAAAAACTTGAATCAAAACCTTTAAAAATACTGCAAACAAAGTATAATAAAATAAAATTGTTCTACCTAAAATAAAATCTTAATTTTTTCTGTTGATCAAATCAATTTTTGGCTTGTTGCTAAATTTAAAAAAATTAATTTTAGCTACAAAAAGTGCAGCATAAAAGGATTATACATTTTGTTGCCGTTTTTATTTATACATAATTTTCATTTTAGTTTATATTAATTAATCAAAAAAAAAAAAAAATTTGTTCTATTTGTTTTTTAATTCAAAATGGTCAATAAGAGACAATTTATTAAATTTTTTGATGATTATGCCGAAAATATTTATGATTTAGGTAATATAATTGAAAAATATCATCAAAAATTTGCACAATCATTTTCAACGATGATAAAGAACTTTCTAGAATAAATTTTTTATCTACTTAATTATCTACTTTATAAATCGTAGTATCAGATTTTTTAATTCATAATAATTTTTAAGTTTAAGCTAAAAAAACAGAATGATACTCAACAATTGTAGAGAAATTCATTAGATTTTTATTTAAAAACAAATTACCAATGTAAATGAAGTTTCGTGAAAGTTATTAAACTTTAAAATAATATGTTCTCTCAAAATTTATCATTATGCTTCTTTAACTCTACTAATTATCAATAATTATGTATCACGTTATTCTTCCTTTTGAGCCTTTAAATGAATTTCCTTTATTTCAGTTCTATCTCAACTTTTTGCCTCCAAGTAAGCTTCAGTCTTCCTATATTTCTTTCCATTGAAGCTTAGAAACAAATGCACTTCTAGAGATTCTATCTTCTTGCATTTTAAAGATAAAATTGTTACATGATAATTTAAGACATCAAACTAATCACACTACTAAGACATTTGAGTTATCTCCTGCGAATTGATTGACAAATTGATTCGATTGAGATCAAATTTGGCCAAAAATTTCATAAAATCAAAAAATCGAAATATTTCATAAAAGTATCTAATAATCTGAATAGATTGACACTAATTTTGAAATTTTCAACAACGGGTTTCTTTATTTATTTAAACTGTCAGCATCATTATAATGTTAAAATATATTAAATTTACTCTGCTGTCAGTTTCAATTATTGAAAATTAATTCATTTGGTTTAAATTCGATCAATAAGAATTAACTTTATTATTGGTTTTAAAAATATTATTCATAATTAATTTTAATTTAAAATATTTGTTTGTTAAAAAATAAAATAAATTTTCAATTCATTTGAAGCTACTATTTTGATGATTTAAGAAGAACAAAGTTAAACCTTGATTTTTTTTTGGCTTTGTTGAAATTTTATGAATTTTAAAGAGTGTAAAAAGCTGGTAACCAAAAATAAATAAAATAGAAATGTCTCTAAAATAAAATCAGTTTTTGAGATCAATCATGTCAATATTCTGTTTTATTTCTAATATTTATTCTAATTAAGTTAAATAATATCATACTAATAAAAATTTATAGCTAATTAAATATGCTAATCAATTTTTTTAGAAAAATATTGATTAAGTAATTTAAATTAGAGAGTTTTATTTTTTAATTTTTTATTAGATTCCAGAATTTAGAATTTATCATATATTTTGATCATGAGTTTTTTCGATTACATTAGTTAGTAAAAAAATTGAGCTCAAAGCAATTTTATTTTGATTAGGGTTATAATCTACTATCAGCTATAAATAATTTTAAGATCAACTATTGAGGAAACAGTCAGATTCCTAATTAATTATCAGAAAAATTGAACTTAAAAATTTTAGCAAACGTAAAGACCTAGATTGACAAAAATAAATTTATCAAGAAACAAGTATTTTTAATTGAAATATTTTTAATGGAAATGCACAAGGTATCGATTTTTGGGATCTTAGGATAACCACCAAATTTTACAATTTTCAATCAATAATATTAAATTTTTACAGTGAAACATGAATGAGAGGAAAATATTTTAATTACTAAATTGCTGGTATTAAATATATAATTAAATCGTTCTTTTTATTTGCATTACTTACAAATGATTTGCATTCCTAATTTCAAAGAAGGTTTTTATCATAAAAGTAAAGATTAGTTCTAAACTTCAAATACTTTTTCCTTTCCTAGGCGTTCAAATCAGCTATTAATAAATAAAACACTTAAATTTTATTTCTCAAGAGAAGTAGACTCTTAAATGATATGTATTTTTTGTTTATCAATCATTAGCGATTTTGATATCACTTTCTATTTTTAAACAAAATAGTTTCAACAATAAAAGTTACACAAAAAATATTGAACTTTTTCTTCATGGATTTTTTTTATACTTCAAATTCACCTAATTAAATTCATTATTTTTTAAAATAAGATATTATGAATCTGATCTGTCAAAGAAAATCAAAAGATAAAAAGCTTTAATTTGAAATTAGATTTTTAAATTTAAAATGTTAACTCAAAGCCAGTTTTTGGTATAATTTCAATTTATGTTTCATATTTTTTCTTGAGAATATAGAAAAAAAATAAAACTCAAGTAGATATTTATGAATGAAAGTGTCAAATTCAACTTTTTATTTTAAAAAATTTTTTCTAAAAATCAATAAATTTTTTATTTTTTATCGAGGGATTTGATCATTGAAAATAATTAACAAGCATTTCTAAGCAAAATGTCATAATTTTAGGAAACATGTTTTCAGAAAGATAAATTGATTATTTTAAATATTTTCTTTAAATGTCGACTGTTATTAGTGCCAAACAATTAAAGCTGAAATACTTAGAAAAAATAGCTTTTTAATCCATAATTGTTAAAATCAAGCTTTATTTTTAAAATTTCTAAATCAGTTATTCAGCCTTGAAAAATTTTACAACAAATTTAAAAATTTCATTGCCACCAATTACTATATAGCAACAAGACTGAGAAAAATATTTTCTTTTAGGTTTTTTTTAATAACATTTTCTCTTATTGGCAAAAATAATTATGCAATTATATTTCTTTTGTTATTTAAATTTTTTATCATAATAGCAAGGCAATAAAGTAGAAAATTTTTTGTACACAGATTTACATTGAGCCAATGACAAATGGAAGATGAGAGCAAATTAGACCAGGATATGACCTATGGGCTAAAGAATTCGGAAGAAGACGAAACAAACCAGACTTACAGTCGAACATACGATCATTATCAGACTACAGATGAATCAGATAATGACGTAAATCGACAAGAAAAGGCAATTAATCGTAGCACCAAGAAGTACAAGCGCCCAAGCGCCTTAAAATCTCAAAATTATTTCTTGAATGAATTTACCTCGGAAGGCAAGCATCATGGAATTTTAAAAACAAGTGGATATAATAGCCCTGCCGATAAGCGCTCTCAGTCTCCGAATAATTTTGATGACGCCAACTCAGCACCTGATAAAATCCCAGGATCTATAGAAATAAATTCTAGTGGCTCAAACACAATTGTTTTGGTGGTTGATGAGACTAAATTTGTTGTCGATCCCGAAATTTTTAAGCAATACCCAAACACAATGTTGGGTAGAATGTTTTCGTCAAAATTGGAAAGCAAGCGAAATGAAAATGGTGAATATTCAGTGGCTTATGGAATTTCTTCAACTATTTTCAAAGCTATTTTGGAATATTATAGACATGGTTTGATAAAATGTCCTCAAAATTGCTCTATTCAAGAACTCAAAGATGCATGTGATTATTTGTTAATACCATTTGATGGAAACACTATACGATCTCATGACCTAAGAAGTCTTTTAAACGAGTAAGCTATTTTTTTTAATTTTACTTTTCTAAGAAGAAAAAAAATATTTTTTTTTTCACTTTTAAATTGAAAATTTATCTGAATTTTTTAAATCAAGAGAATTTTTTAATACAAGGCTGTCAAATGAAGGCGCAAGACTGCGTTTTGAGTTTTATTTAGAAAAATATTTGTTGCCAGTGTTAGTTGAGTGTGCCGAGGTAAGATTAACGAATTTTCAGAATTTTTTGATAGCTTACATCACATCAATAGAACATAAACTCTGCATTTTAATAAAGAATTTAATTTTTTAGATTTGAAAATAAGACAATTTTTCTGTATAGTAATATTTTTAATTTAAGAGAGGAAATCGTGAATGTCATATTGTAATCCTAAATGGAGACGATTTTATTGACTGGGACGAGCAATATCCACCAAGTTTTATAGACCAAGAACAAACCCAAGGTTTTTATTATTTATAATTATAGCTTCAATTAAAAATAATTTATATATATTAATTATAAATAAAGCAATATATAACAGTGATATGTACAGATTTTTTAAATATATTGAAAATAGAGATATAGCAAAAGAAGTTTTAAAAGAAAGAGGATTGAAAAAGATTCGCCTTGGAATTGAAGGTAACATAGAAGATTTTCTAAATAAATAAAATAATTTTTTTTGTTAGGATATCCAAGTTGTAAAGAAAAAGTGAAACTTCGTCCGGGAAATAAGTTCGAAGTCATTTATAATTATATTCAACGACCTTTTCTGTTGATGTCATGGGAAAAAGAAAAAAGTCGTCATGTAGATTTTCAATGTGTTCAAAGTAAGTCAGTGACAAATTTATTCGAAATAAATACGGATGAAAGGAGGCTAGACAATTTAATTTTGACACCAGCCCTTTTAAATAGTAATAATGCTAATGATCCGTTGATATTTAATTTTAACCAAACAATCAGTAATGATCTTTCTCCGCAAAATACATATTCTCCCAACAATTTTCATGCATTCAACAATTTAAATATTCATTCACCGGTTCCATTGAACATTTGTTCCAGGAATCAAGTCAATCAAACAAATGAAAATGTTTTGGACAACAAAGATTAACTTTGGTCATTAATTTTTTTTCTTGTTCAGAGAAAATTATTTATTTATTTTTTTTTAATAAAAATAAAATTTCAATAAAATTAATCGATCAATTGATGACTTCTATCCTAACCAAAAATACAAATTTTAACATGACAGAAATTTTATCTACAGTGCGAAATGTCACTATCAAATTGTAATTTTATAAAATAACATTGGCAATTTGTAAATTGACATATCGAAATATAACCTTTGTATTTTGTAAATTGCCAAAAGTTAGTTGGCAAATTTTAAAAAAATAATCAAGAAAATTAGATATTTTATTTTGAATTCAATAAAAAATTTATAAAAAGCAAATACAAAAATTAATAAAAAATTAAACTATTTCAAATTCAAATTTTAGTCATAATAATTAGATTTAAACATTTTTTCATGACATTTTGAGCTACATTTCAACTCTGTTTACTACAGAAACATCTCATCGTTGCACACTCTTCAGTACAAGAGCATTTAAAAAAGTCTGAACGTGCCATCCTCCGATAATCTGGCGGACGCGCCTTCTAGGCGCATACTATGAATAAAACTGTTTTATGCTACTAAAATCAGCTTTTGAAATTTTTCTTTTCTAAATAAAAAAAAAAGACTGACTTGTGGTCAAGCCATATTTTTTTCATTGAAAAAAATTAAAAAAACTAATCGAATAAAATGGGTCGAAAAATCCCTCCGGCCTTTGAGTGTTAATAATAAATTACAAAAAAGGTAATATTTTCACAAAATGAATGACATAAGTTCCATTTTACTTAAAACATTCTCATAGAACTGACAGCTTAAGAAATCAAATAATTTTAATCAAAATCAAAATTGTTTTAATCAGTTTTAATCAAAATCAATTATTTGATTAAAATAAGATGCATCTTAATAAGCAAATTTTATTAAGAACAAATTTTAAGAAGTTTTCTTAAATAAATAAAAAAAAAGTTATTTTTAAAGCTTGTTGATATATTAAGGCGTTGTGAAATTGAACAAGAATTTTTCTTATTTTGATTGATTAATATTAATTAGAATAAAAGATCTAAATAAAAATAAGGCAAAATAGTGCATCATACTTTGTAACACTTTCTTTACCTATAACAAAGTCTTTATTTTCTTTTTAAATCAATTAAATTATTAATCAGATTTAATCTTATTCACAATATCCTGAATTGGTATTTCTTGCACGCTTGTATTTTAATGTGCAAAATTAAACTATGTTAGAATGAACTAGAAATATTTTAGTTATCTATCTATTTATTTAAAATATAGTTCGGCAAAGCCTTGGCCGGTTGGAATGGAAACTTAGTCCTTTCTTTCAGCCACATGAAAAATAATTTTGAAAAAAAAAATAAAATTGAATCAAAATGTTAGATTAGATTAAAGTTACTTATTAAAATTTTACAGTGAATTTGTTAAAGAGGAGAAAAAAACTACTTAAATAAATAAGCATAAAATTTTATTTCATTTCCAAAATAATTTTAGACTTGATTAATACAATTAATAATAATATTTGGTATGTTGTTATTTATTTTAGTTATTTAATTATAAAATAAAGACATTAAAAAATTCTATATTTGTATTTTTTTCAATTAAAAATTCTTGGTTTTTTTAAATTTAGGTAAAAACTCAATGAAAAGATATAATCCAAATTTAAAAAAAAGTAAACTTAGCTAATTTTGTACAGATCGCATGGTGTAGTGGTTATCACATCTGTCTAACACACAGGAGGTCCCAAGTTCGATCCTTGGTGCGATCATTTTTAATTCTGAATTTTTTCCATAAATCATTTTTTTTTTTAGTAAATAAAATCAAGTTTGATGTCCAGTAAATAAGTTTTTATATTAAAATTAAACACTTTTAAAAACGTACTAAGAAAATGTTAAATTAAATCTGATTTATTTTGTGCTAAAAAAAGACAATTGAGATTATTTCGATCAATTCTCAAAGTATAAATAAAAAATTTAATAAATTAGAGAATTCTAAAGATCA
This sequence comes from Brachionus koreanus, assembly GCA_016987375.1. Classification (NCBI taxonomy): domain Eukaryota; kingdom Metazoa; phylum Rotifera; class Eurotatoria; order Ploima; family Brachionidae; genus Brachionus; species Brachionus koreanus. The sequence goes on from PJRA01000508.1 coordinate 2,074,822, forward strand.
ATTAAGAACGGATATAATTTTAGCCAAATTCTGCTAGTACCTAAATAAGTAATTAAAAACAATACTTTATCTATTTAATTTTTCTTAAATTTAAAGATTAATTTTTTATATAAATTCATATTTTAGTTTTTCTTTTAAAAGGAAAAGGGCGTAATAATGATCAATTCACCGATCAATCGTGCATCGCCAATGACCCAATATCCACAAGGAAATGGATCGGCGAATACAGGACCAAATGGAAACAGCAATGGACCACCGATGCCTCAACAAGGACAAGGAATGCGTGGACCACCTGGCCAACATGGTATGCCACCAGATGATTATCAGTTTAGCAATGGACCTCCAATGCCGCCTAATCAACAACAGCAAGGACCACCTCCGCATATGCAAAATCAAAATAACTACATGATGCAAAATGGAATGATGAATAACCCTCATGGAAATATGATGTCTCCTCATCCGCCTTCAAATCAAGGCCCTAATCAAATGATGATGCAGCAAGGACCCAATCAGCCCCCTCCAGGTATGATGTCTCCGCATCCTCATCAAGGTTTGCCCCCTAACATGTACCCTAACCAAGGTCAAGGACAACAAGGCCCTAATCACCCAGGTATGATGTCCCCTCATGGTCAACACGGTATGCAATCTCCACATCCTCAACAATATCCCCAACCTGGAATTTCTCCTCTCCCCCCTGGATCACAAGGACCGCCAATTCACAATAATATGATCCAACAAGTTCATAATCAAATGCTGCCAAACAATCCACAATCTCGGGTTATGTCACCCTTACAGCAACAAAGTGGCAATGGCATGATGTCGCCGCACATGATGAATCCTGGCATGCCACCAGGCGGTCCTCCTCCAGGTCATCCACATGGTCCACATCATCAGCCGGGAATGTTGCCTCCTCATTTGCAAGGAAATGGTCCGCTTCCACCTGGTATGATGCCAAATCGAATGAATCTTCCGCCCGGAAATATGATGCCTCCACACATGATGCCGCCTCATGGTCAACCCAATCCTCATGGAGGTCTAATGTCACCACATGGAGGTTTACCACCTCCTCCAGGACAGAACCAAGGTCCCCCTAATATGATGATGAATCCTCATCATCCCCATCACCCTCATCAAATGATGGGACCCCATCACCAAGGTCCACCACCACCTGGCATGGGCGGACCTCCTCATCAGATGATGGGTCCGCCGAACCAAATGCAACCAGGTGGTCCAAAAATGTTTCCACCAAATCAACCAATGATTTTTAATCCTCAAAATCCAAATGCACCACCAATTTATCCATGTGGAGCTTGTCATCGTGAGGTACAAGGCGAAAGCGATGATGGCATAATGTGTGAAAGTGGTTGTAATTTTTGGTTTCATAGAGCTTGTGTTGGTTTATCGCCAGATGCGTTCCAAATGCTCAAAAGCGAAACATTTGCCGAATGGGTTTGTGATAATTGCATAGCAAATAAACGCATAGCGCCAATTAAGATTAAAACTTGAGAATTTAAATTTTGTTTTTCAATTATTTCATGTAATTTTATGAGTCTCTTACTATTTTGTAAATTTTTTTCTATTACGCTTTTGTATTGTAATTATTTTTATAATTAAGTTTTTATATATCAAATAACAAAAATAAAAAAAATTGTCAAATTTAATTTATCCTAATTGAAATAATTTATTTAAAATTCATTTTAGTTATAGAGAGAATGAATTATTCTTGATCTATTTTAAATTCTACAGAGGATTAAAATAGTTGTATTTGATAGTTAGATTTTCTCGAAAAATTATCAAAAGTTAATTTTAGTACAACAATTATGATAAAAATAAGAAAATATTTTTTTCGCAAAGATTTTTTGCTTATGTCAAAAATTTTTAGAGCCAAAAAGAAATATGAAATTAGAGTCTTACTTTTAAGCGTTTACATATGAAAATAGATTTTTTTAAATTTGTTTTCAAACAATCTTCAAATTCATAATAATAAGTTTTTATGCAAATAAAAAATGAGAATATCCTCTAAATAATGTAATCATACATACTTTAGTCAAAATAAAAACAAATGTTTAATTTAAGAATTCAACTGCGTTTATTTAATGAACATATTCCTTTTGGAAAAATTCCAACATTTTTCGGTATTATTTTTGACCAATTTCTCTGTTTTAATAATCACATAATCAGATTAAAAGCTTATGCATTTTCAAAATTTTGTTTGGTAGAACTTAGAGCCTTGATCAAAATTTGGATCTATTTTTGATTATTCTCACTTCTATGCTAATAAAATATCAAAATTTTGGCTCAAAAAAAATGCAAACAATCCAAAATTCAGCTATTTGTAGTATATTTAGGTAACCTTATGATACATCTACTAATACCCTTCATGCTATAGCTAAAACAGAAAAATGGACTCAGCTGATTCCAGACTTTTTAGTTAAATAAATATTTTATCTCCAGATCTGTTGTTCATTCTAACTCACTAAATGTACAGCTTATTGGTGAATGCAGAAGAAGTTTCAGCGCAAAACAAGTTAATAATCCAACTCCATTGTGTGAAAATATTCTTTTAGATGATTTTTTCATGGTATCGATGTCACTGTCAAATTGTAAAATATGTCATTTTGTAAAATGACATTTACAAAATAAAAATTTGTATTTTTTAAATTGCCAAAAAGTACTTGGCAAATTATTAAATAAATACATTCCAGTACAAGAGCATTTTAAAAAACATTGTCCGTGACCTACTGAGAGAAGTCTTACTGCTTCACTTGCGCTAATTTTAATAAATTCCCCTTTTTATCTTTTGGTATGAATTCTTGATTAAATTCAGTAACTAAATTAATTTTTTCGATACAATTGCATGCTACAAAAGTATCAAGAACACCTGCTCTACAACCTAACTTTAAAAAGATCGTTTTTTACCTCTAAAATAATACATAAAATATTTTGAGCATCGGCCATACCACGATCAACGTAGTCAGTTCTAAACAAAACTAACTTCTTTGAAGGAATTTATTTTTTTTTATTTTCTTCAACATTTTTTGAACCCATTTATAAAATATAAACTTACATTTGTTCTTACTTTATATTTTGCCAATGTCATTTTACAAAATGACATATTTTACAATTTGACAGTGAAATCGACATACTCGACGAGAAAGTTCACTTAAAACATAATTATTTAATTTATTAATCTATTTTTCTTTTTATTGATTTATTAATTTTATCCTCGTTACTCTTTTTTCATGACCCAACTCTATAAAATTTCTTTCTCTTTCTTTCTCTTATTAACTTTTTCTTATAAATAATTTAAATAAAAAGACAAAATTTAAACTTATATACGAACAGCTCATTTAATGACTAAAGGAGCTGACGCTGGTCTTTAAATAAACTAAAATAATAATAAATAAATATTAGATTTAATTGACCAAATTGTATCAAATATTAGAATTAGTAAATTTTTTATTAAGATTTGTTTAAAATTTATTTAATATACATTTATTTTAATAAACTTTTAATTAAAAAAAAAGCTATTTGATAGCATCCACTTAATCTTTATTTTCTAATAGTCTAAGGTTGCTTAGTGTGAAAAAAAATAAGCATGGTTAAAAAATAAAATAAAAAGAAGTATGGTTTTGTGAATCAGTTCAGTTTTTCTTACAATTAAAGATAGGCATTAAAGCTATCTCTTACCAGCTGAATTAAATTATCAAACTAAAGATTTTTATTTAAAAAATTGGATCATTATTGAATTCAAATAAAAATTTGAAATTTTCTATTAAAATTTAATAAATTAAATTTAATAATTTAATAAAATAAACCTCTAATGACTATTTATTTCATCTGAATTTCTGATTGCATCACTAAGATTATTGAAAAAAAAATTTTTTTCCTAAATTTCCCAGCAAATTTTATTCTTTTTGATTAATGATCTGATGCATTGCAAATTCTCAATTCTATATTTTAATTTGGACAAAAATTGATTTAAATATAAATAGAAAAGATAATTTGTAAAATTCTTCTTGAACTTATTGGCACTAAATTTTGATTTTTTTTGAATACAAACTTCATTCGGATGGTCAAAAAAAACTGGAAATTTTGATTGTATATCGAGTATTTCAAAGCCTTTGTTTATAACCATATTCTAATAATATCAAATAGTCAAAATTAACAGTTATTTAATAAATTTTTTTGATTCAGTAATAGATGAAAAGCTGAAACCATTAAGGGAAAAAGGCAAAAATTTGGAATGTAATATAATTAAATTATGTTTCATATATTTTTGTTTCATAATTATATTTGAACGAAATCAGAAGTTTTTTTAATCTTTATTAAATTGAATTAAATTGGAATTTTTAACATGTAAAATTAAAATTTTTTTCGTAAAATTAGTGATAAAACCAGATATTTTAGTTTTTAAACATGCTAATCTCAAATTATCAATTTTGAAAATTAATTAAATTTTTGAAATTAAAAAAATCTTTTAATAAATAAATTGATAAATAAAATTTTTAATTCTCCAACAAATGCATGATAATTTAGCTAAACATATTTATAGAATTTCGGCTAAAACTAGTTAATCGTTATTTGAATTTAAATAAAACTTTCGGAAATTTGTTCATTTTTGGAAAATTTGAAAATACTAAAACACTAAAAGAAACAATTTGAGTTACTTCGATTTATTTTTCTTAAATTTCATAAATAAAGCTTTAACTATCCGCTATTTATTTTCGTTTAAAGACAATTAAATTATCATTTTATTTTTTCTTAAACGAGTATAATTTAGATTTATAATACATTATTTATTATTCATTGTAAAAACTAAATTAAAACCATAATATTTTACAAAGATGCCCGGAAAGCTATTGAAAAAAATTCTTGAAGAGAACAAACAAAAACAAGATAATAGCCTGAGCATAACCGATCAAGGTATCAACAGTATTTTGGAAATTCCTGATCTATGTAAAATTTATTGAATTAAAAAAAAAAAATAAGAATTTTTTACAAATTAGTGACGCTTAAAAGATTAACTCGCCTCACTCTATCACATAATAAAATAACTTGTGAGTAGCTATAACTTCTGACTTATTTTACATTTAATCTTAAATATAGCCATACCTGGTCAAATTGCTGAACTGATTAATTTAGAACAATTAAATCTTTCAAACAACCAAATTGAGGTAAATTGGAATTTAAAAAATTTGAAGCAATAATTTTTTTTTAAAAGGAACTACCAACTTCAATAAGTTCTTTTCAAAATTTAAAAATTCTTAAGCTATGGTAGAAAAAAAAATAAAAAAAAAATTGATTAAAAATGATTTTTAAGCTTTAATCGCATTAACTCATTACCAAGAGGTTTTGGCGCTTTTCCAGTGCTTGAAATATTGGATTTAACAACAAACAATTTAAGTGAAAAATCACTTTCAAACAACTTTTTTGAATTAAGTAAACTTTTAAACTGTATTTGATAATCAACCAAATATTTAAAAAAAATATTAAACGGAAGAATCACTAAGGGCTTTGTATTTGGCCGATAATTTCTTTGAGTTTATACCCAAAGACATAAGCAAATTGGAAAATTTATCAATCGTGAGTTCTAATTTTGATTTTAAGTAAAAGATATATATGGTTTATTTTAAAAGCTTGTAATGAGAACCAATGAGCTAGTATCAATACCAAGTGAGATAAGTGATTTGAAAAATCTAAAAGAATTACATCTTCAGTCAAACCGGCTTTGTATTTTACCACCATCCATTAGTAATTTCTAACATTATTTAATAAAACAATTAATATTTTAAAATTTCAAGTTCAGCTAGATTTATTTAGTGGTAAATCAATTCTAAAATTGGACAGCAATCACTGGATTGATGGAATCAATAATGCTTATGAGATAAGCACATCGCATTTATGTGATTATCTTGCTTCTGAAGGCTACCAGAAGTAAATAGCAAATTTTGATTATGAAAAATTATCAAAAAAATTAAATTAAGGGTATATGAACAGGAAATAAATAATCCATCTAAAGGTGTACCATCAAAAAGTGACAGATATAAACGGCTAAATAAAAAATAGACATTATTTTGTTGTTCGATAATTTTGTTTAATTTGCATTAAAGATTGATGTGCTTGTTCAACAAAATTTTCAAAAAAAAAAGAAGCTTTTTCAACAATTTTTTAAAAAATTTGATAAACACCTACGTTATTGAGATATAAAATTTATACGAATAATTTTAATAGATTTACTTTTATTTGTTTTATTACTTCGAGTAATTTTTCATTTGTTCTTTATAAAATATACAACATGGCACATAAATTTAGACGCTATGGTTTTTTTTCAAATGTTTATTTAGTAAAAGCAAATATTTTTTTTTATAAAAATTAATTTTTAATAAAATTAACTCTTTCCTTCAATATGATAAAAAATTCATTATATATGAAATTTTACACTTGGATTAAAATAAAAGAAAATGAAGACAATAAAATTGTCTTTATGTTTGGACACATCATTAATCTCTAATTAAAATTTGATAAAAAGACTTAAATTGGATTAATAATAATAAATATTTTAAATTAATTAAATAAATTTATTGTAAAGAAGAGATTTAAATACTATTTTAGCCATTTTATATCTATTTTTCTAAATTTACAGTAAAATAATTTAAAATTCGAAATAATTGCCGACCCAAGCCATCCAACCATGTCCTCTCTACCATGCAACCTCCGTCCAAATGCTCGCTTTCCCTACCAAACGAGAAAAGCAAACAAAAATGCCTACCATAATAGCTTCTTACAGAAGTTTCTCAGAAAATTTCGCAATAGTGCCAATAATTTGTCCTCGCGAGCCAACATCTATATTAACTAGCCTTTAAAACTATTTCTCTTTTCTTTTATAATGATTATTGTACAATTAGATTTTTTCTCAAATCAATAATTATTTTTTCTTCTCAATAAAACGTTTAATAGTCAATTATAAATCTTATTTTTGGAAAAAAAAATTTTTTTTATGCCGAAACCTTTATTAAAATTTTCTAGATAACAAAAAAAATATGTCAAAAAAAATCACCAATTTCAGTCCCAATAGAAAATAAAAAAAAAACATTAACTAAATACTAGTGATTCGTTGTTTAAAAAAAATTTCAATAAGTATAACTCTAAAAAATACTATTTCCAAATTAAATTGATTTTTAAAACAGTCGTAGTTCAGTAGGGAAAAATTTCTAAAGAAAGGTTGTTTGTGTGCCCGTGCCCAATTGAGAACCAAACAAAACCTTGTCACCTTCTGATATGTTAAAATCGAAATTTTTAGGTGCTTCAAAAATCAAAACAATGGTTGAACCAAGATTAAATTCTCCGAAGTTATCTCCTCGTTTAATTTTAACTCCTTTAAGTTGACCACTATTAGAAAAGCTAGTTGGACAGAAATTTCGCTCAAAATCATGCTCAAACGTGCTTGAGGATTTGTTATTTGTAGTCAAACCCTAGCAAATATTTAAAAAAATATTTTAATTAATTTTATTTTTAAATTTTCTTATTAAACTTACCTCGTCCATGTAGACACGAATGGATCCGACGTTTGTAGCACCAACAGCAGACATAGAAAAGAATCCATACTTCCACTCGCCGTAATAAACAACTCTTTCGTTCAAGTTGAACAAACCCTGCAACCATCTGGCTACACTTGGATTAACACTGAACAATTCGCCAGGAAAGTGACGACGGTAATAGATAGTCCAGTCGGCGGGCGAGTGAAATCTGTGATAGTCACCTGGTGCCAAGTAGATTATACAATGGTAAAGACTATTTTCCGGGTTGTACAAAATACTCTTTTCGTACAATTCGTGATTTTCGTTTAACTCTTCGATTTTAAATTTATCTCCATTATTGTTTACATCAGAATTTTTTGGCCATGTCTGCTCACCTAAAAATGCTTTTAATGAATAATTAACACCTTTTACTTGCTCTAAATACCCTTTATCGCACACACCATAGTGCAAAATTCGACCATCACACGGACTTATCTAGGTTGATGTGAAAAATTTTAGCTGATTTTAAATTTCAAAAATATGTTTGCTGTCTTACCAGACAAGACGAATTGTCAATCACTCTGGCATCAGGTTTCAGACCTCGTCGAAAAAATTCAGACAAATTTTTATATTCATTTAAATCTTGGATATCAATTTCATCTAAATTGCAATTGAACATCCAAGAGTAAAAGTGGTAGCATGGCTTTCGGCACCAAACAGGCAAGTCAATTGAGTTGATTGTGCCCCAGGCTCTTGACATAGTTCTCAAGGGTAATTTTTTGTACAATCGAACCTAATTGTAAAAAAAAAACAAATTAAAAACTAAGGTCTCATTTAAATCAAAAGTGTTGTTTAAAACTAACCCTAGAATTGTATATTTTAGGCAAGCTCTTAGATCTGCGCATTGTTCCATTTATGCCATGATGGTCATTTAAACAAGGAACAGTTTGACTTATTTGTAAAGGAGATCTTTGGTTCAAGTCATAGCTTGAATTGTAGGCTCTTCTGAGCTGACTGGTGGTTTTTTTCATGGTTGTGACAGTGGTGCTCAGAATAGGCTTAAACAAATAATTGGTGCAAGTAACAGAAGCCCTAGCAATTGAGATCCTCAAACGTTTGAGCTTAACATTCTTAGATTTATTAAGTGTATTTTGAATTTTTTGAGATTTAAGATTTGATAGTTTAATTTTTTGAATGCATTGAATGCATTTGGATGATGTGGAAGTTGTGGCACTGATTAGTAAATGTCGTGATTGCTTATGAAACGAAAGCAAAAGGACACTTAGGGCTACGGTCAAGATGGTATAAAATGCCACTAGCTGGGAGTCAACTTGCTGTTTAAACAATTGATTAGAAAAAAAAGTATTTGTTATTAGACGAGAACTTGAGGCAAGCAATTGATTTGCTTTTATAGCTACCCCATCCATGATTATTATAATTCGTTCCAAAGGTGTAAAGAAATGTGTTTATTTGTCGTCGTTGTCAGTAAAAACTTACGTAAGCTGTGTCTAGATAGAATAATACCAAGTCGAAAAAGTTATTGCCAATGACAACTGCGAATAACTTATTTGAATTTATCAAAAATTAAGCTTTTAAATAGTTTAGTTGTTTCAAGCTAAATTTATCCAAAAAAATTTAACTTTAAATTTTTTTCTATTCCTTTTTTTTTAATTAAAAAAAAAAAGTATCCAAAACTTGTTTAATTTGTGGAATATTTATCAAATACTGATAATGTGCAGCCGTGAATAGCGTTTCTTGTTCGTGAAAATGTTCTACTTATTCTGTCGTTAAGTTTTCCAACTCTTTTCATTCCAGTTCAAAATGAACCTGATTTTATTAGACTAGATTAGTCCTAATATTTAATTTCAATTTAAGTCCAATCGAAAAAAAATTACTAATGATTATTTTCTTTCGAAAATTTCTCAATCTAAAATGGTAGAAAACGTTTGATGTTAGAAATCAGAAAAAGCCAAAAAGAAAAAAAAAAAGAAAAGATCCTAACTATTCCAAATCTGGACCCAATGCTGAGCTTAGTTCAAATTTTTAATTTTATTTTATCAATCAAATATTTCTTGTTTTTTTTTTTAATTGTTTCAAAATTTAAAAACTAAAATAAAATGAAAAAATAAAAATGCACTGAGGCCTTATTTATAGACGAAACAAGTTAAGAACAAAAATTATTTTCTAGATCATTCGATCTCTACTAGATTTTATATTCAAAAAAAAAAGAGAAACTTCAAGCAGTTTGATGGAGATTTAACGATAAGATAAAATAACTATGTACATTTTAATGGATAATCAATTTTTGGCGCAAGACAAAATAAAATGCTTGTACAACACTTTTGATGAGAATCAAGATTAAAATAATTTTTTTTCTTTATCTGTACACTTACAGCTGTGTCAACATCTTTGCTTAAATAATACTTGCCAGCTAGCCATGATGATAAGCCAACAATTGAACAAGTGATTAACAACTTGCTTCTAGCACTTAGCTTATTGCGCGTTTGCCTCGAGCCACTCACATAATTGCCATAATTGATCGTTTGTTGATACTTGACTAACAATCTTGGCTGTCTTGCATTTGCTACCAAAACTTGCTGTTTGAGTGATAAAATCACGTTTTTGGACAATCTTAGCATTTTTTCTAATTTGCGTTTTTAAGGCAATAGCTAAACTAATATAAATAGATATGACCAAATTTCGTATCCTAAGCGCTTATTTTTTCTTTTAAAATCAACTAAACCATATACTTTAATTTGTTTATAGAGCACGTGATCTAAGACAAGCTTTAAAATTGTCTTACGCCGTTATAGATATTTATGAAGTCCATCCTAGGCCTATTGAAACCCAAGCTATTAAAATTTAAGCTCAACAGTGGGTGGGAAGTTCTAACATGTGTGCTTGAAAGTGTAGATTTTGCAAAAATTAAAATTGAATTTCAAAGCTTTTTTTCTATTAAATCAAATATTTTTTCAAAACAATGTTCCCACTCAACCGTTCTAGCATCAATTATGCTTTTTTAATTTTGAATTTTAAGCGGCTTTTTTTTCTTAATGGGTTACTTGAATCCTTGTTCTAATGCTAATGTTATAACATTTTTATTAGAATCAGATCCTTGTTCATTTTTTCTTGGTGTCTTAAATTTTTTCTTAACTTCCAATTAAACAAGCAGATATTTGAAATTTTTGCAGAAAAAAAAATTTAGCTAATTATAATATGGTAAAACATTTATTGATTGTTATGTTATAATTGAAATAAAATAGATTAATATCGATTTTATTAATAAACTAAATAAACTTATGTAAAGAAAGAATTTAAAATTACATATTAAGTGTTAAATTAAAAAGACGAAAAATTAATGATTTGAGTTTAATTTTTTGAATTATTTAATTTGTTTGGTCAGGTCAAATTAATTTTCTAGAAAGAAAATTATAATCTTTTATTAATAAAATACCTCAAATCAATGCAATAATAAATTATACACTATTTAAGGTAAATATCAGATATTGTTTAGAATAAATAATTATTCTGAAGGTAAAAATGTCAATGTATGAACGCATTTTCTTGTCTTAAAACAGTAATTCCAGAAGCTAATTAAAATAATATTTTATTTTCATGACTTAATGTAAAAATTTAGACTGATAATTTCTATTATTTGAAAAAAAAAATGAAATTTTGTATTTTAAAATTTAAGTTTAATTAAATTTAAAAATAGCATCCAGAGGATTTTTCTTTTGATTCAAAAATTAATACAAGAAAACCAAATTCCCAATTTTAAAACCTAAAAATATAGTTCTTAATTTAATTTATTTCTTAAAAAATTTTGAAAAATTGTGGCAAAAATTTCATAATTCTAATATTTAAAATGCGACTTGTTTTTCGCTAATTTTCAATCCTTCTAGTAGTGTCTGGTAACGTCAGTGACGGCCACTAGACTCCCGGCACCTTGGTGTTGGTCGTTTTGATCGCCACGGGAGAAAAAAAAAATTTTTCTCTAAATATTAACTTTTATTCTTATACTCAATTCTTTTATCTATCGTATTTTTATATTTGAAAATTTTTTAAATTCTTTTTTTCTACACGGCCATCAAATTTTGGCGGTACAGTGGCCGTTACTGATGGTACCCAACACTACTTTCTAGTATCAGTTAATTTTACTTTCTGTCAAAAATTTAAAAAAAAATAAAAGAGACTAAGATTAGGTTTAAGCTCTAATTAAATCAAAAAAACATTTTAGAATTTTCGAAAAAAAATTTTCTTATTAATGAAAGTAAAAATAAAAAGAAAACAATTTTTTTAATAATGATTTAGAATTTTTTTCAATTTTCGAAATATCTCAAATCATATATAATTATTTTTTTTTAAATTCATTAATGCATTTAAAATATTATTAAAAAATGAATTAAAATTTTTCATGTAAATAGATTTATTTAGAAAATTTAAATTAGTATTTCTTTTTTCTTATTCTTTTTATTTTTATTTTTTGCGAATTAATAGTTTTTTAATCATTAAATTGAGAGAATAAATAATTAATAATCTAATTCTTTTATTGTTTGGTGTAATTTAAAACAAGTTTTGGTTATTTTATTTTGAAAAATCTGGTAAAAAATTTAAGAAATTTGAATTTTGTTGAAAATAAATGTTATTGTTAAATTTAATCATTTTTTCTGATGTAATTTAAAATTTCAAACTATGTGATTATATCGTTTTTTATTTTAAATGGAGTAAAAATCATACTGGTATAAAATTTACTGGTTTTGAATTGATTTGACGAAAAATTCTAAACCGGTTTTTTTTTAAAAGAAAAGTTAAATTTTTTTATATAGTTTTTTTTTTTAAAAAAATTTTTAGAATTTGAAAGAAGGCTCAATATTATTCTAGACTATTTCTCAATCAAATTCAAAATTTTTTTTATAAAAAAATGAGACGCAAAATCTGGAATAAAAAATTAGATTATTATTTTTTGAGATTCGACTATAAAAAATTAAATATGAAAATCGTTTTATCAAAGAACCATATTGTTCAATATCTTTTTTCCCTGGCATTATACAACCTTATTTAGCACTTTTTAAAAAGACTTAGAGTTGACTCAGATAATGAGAAATATGTTTTAAATAAAAAAATTTTCAAACAATTGTTTCGATACCAATATATCTAAATATATTTAAAAAAAAAGCTGACTTTTTCTTTTATATTTTGATAAAAATCTTATATTTAGAAAAAAAAGAATTTTTTAAGTCAAAAAAAATTTCCTTCATTGAACAATTTCTTGTGAGAAATTTTTCCAGTCTGGAAAATTTATTTGTAGGTCGCTTAGAATGTTTTTCTCTAATATAGGTAGCAACCCTTTGAACAAAAGATTTCCACCTTCTTTTGACAGGTGTAAACCATCATGCAAAAGATCATGATATTCAGAACCATAATCTTCCATAGCTTGTCTGAAGTCAAAATACATTACTGATTTATTCTTTGCAATCTTGATTACTTCATGAGCATAATTTTTTACCAAATGATCGAAATGAAATGCACTAGGACCCTTAACTTGTTTCCATTTTTCGTCAAAAATTTTTGCAGGACTAACCAAAATAATTTTATTTTCTGCGACTCCCCAATTTATAATAAAATCAATAATGGAAGAAATATTTTCTGAAAATTTCTCTAAATTAACGTGCTGAATTTGAGCTATTTGGTCGGTAGAATCATTAGAACCAAGCATGATAATAACACCACAAACAGATTCGGTTTTAAATTCAGAAAAAATTTTGGGCAAAATTAGCCTTATCTGATCAGTATTATAGCCTGAAAAGCCACGATTGATCACATCACATCTTCTTTGAAATAAATCCGAAATAGAATTTACCCACCCGGATCGTCCATGAGCAAATTGAGTGTTTGAATCCCCAATTAAAATTAATTTTTTCCAAGTCATTTATATCTAAATTTCAAAATAATTTATTTTTAATGTTTTATTGTTTAAAAAATTAGTTAATTGTAAGTTTAAAAAACCAAACTCCGATCAAGATAATAAATTCAAAAAAAAATGGAATACAACTGCAAATGGCAAAAATGTACCAATATTGCACAGAACACGTTCGAAATAGAACCATAGATGACAACGAAATAGCTGCGGCTGAATGAAGAAACGTAGCTTAAATAATAAGAAAATTTTAGTTTTTTAGTTTCGAAAAGCTGATCAAAAATTTATTTATGCAATTAGATGAAAGAGATTCAATATAAATAAATTATAATTAAATTTTTACTAAATAATAATAGTTACTAAATATTAGAAAAATGTTCTAAATTTTTTAAAATTGAAAATTTAGAGCAAAATTAATTTAAAATTTAAATAAACTTACACAAAAATGACTGAAATGCATTGAATAGTGTGATTCCGAGCATAAATGTGAGAAATTCGAATACAAGAAGAACAATTGAAATTGATAAAGCAACTATAAACCTATTTGAAAATATTGAAAATTTAATTTTTTTAATTTTAACTAAAATTTTACTGTGAATTCAAAAGATCCTGGTTTTTATACAGTACTGGGTCACAAGAACTTACGTTTTCTTCCTTAAAAAAGTAGTAAAAAAGCTTAGTTTAAAAAAAAATATTTTTAATAATTACTCTATTGATTAGAACACTAATTAAAATAATCATATGAGCCATCATGCACATAAATCTTGATGGAACCAAACCATTTTTAATTGATTTTAGACCCATTTTTTGCGAAAAAAATTTATGCTGACTATTTTTCAAATTTTTAAAGAATATCTTCATTAGAGGAGAAAAATGGTAACTATGACTACAATTTTGAATGTTCAATGATGCAAAATATTTAGTCTCAGTTTTTCAATTCAAGATGAATAAACAGTTTTAAAATTAATTGCTTTAAGATTAATGAATTATTATTAAATTATCAGTCATTATAAAACAAATTGGCTCATTTGGTGGTTCATTTGCTGATTAAATAATTAAAATTAAAATTTCTGGCATACTAGCAAAGCTTTTAAGAGAAACCATAATTAATCCCAACATACTTGCATTATTAACTTACAAATTTAATTAAAAACAATCAGTATAGATTTGACATGATAGTAGACACTTTTTTCAGTTAAAATGACAAAAAAAGATAAAATAAAGTAAATAACAAAAGATTTTCAAAAATTTTGTTATTTTATTTATTTTTTTTAAAACGGCTTAGATTTCATACATTTTTTTGTAAGTCTGCTCTGTCTATTTTAAAGATGTTTTTAGTAGCTATGTCAGAAATGATTTAAATGACTTAATTTTTTATGAAGTAGACTGTTTTTCATTAAAATTTAATTCACTTGCCTTGCATCCACTCCCCAACACAGTTCCGCCATCAACTTCTCATTTGATTGCGGGATAATTGAAATCACCAAACAATAGCATATTTGAGAAACTCTATAAAATCCACAAAAATTACAATCATGTCAATTGGTACTACGATGCGAAACTCATGAGCTCAGTGAATAATGAAGGACCAAGTGCAGGAGTAAGGGGAGCAAAACATCGCATTTGCTCGCAGCTAATAAAATGAGTGGCAAGAG
>PJRA01000508.1:2099094-2127307 GCA_016987375.1 Brachionus koreanus
AATTTTTGTGCAACTAAGTATGTTGCAGTTTGTTGCACTTACAGAACTAATTATAAGCCTTCAGAAAAAAAGTTATAAGATTTTTTAGCATTTTTTTTTGTACTATTTGTTTATTTTGTACCAAATTTCACAAAACCCATAAAACCTAGCAAAATTAACTCAAAGCAATAGTTTTATAAGAGAGCTATGGTCATTTTTAATCCTTAAAATTAAAAAATAGGGAACCGTTTTTAGCTGGTTAATAAAAGTGGTGTAGATGATCAACTAGATGCAATAAATTCAGTGTTAAATACTGGATTAAACTGGAAAAGGAGATGAGAAAAGGAGAAAAAAATTAAATAATAACTAGTCTAACTCTAAAAAATTCAAAGGTTTTATTCTGAAAATGCTCTTGCGGTAAAAAAATTCAAGTCGAACGAAATAAAGTTGACAATTTTACAAAGCCAAATTTAACAAAATATTTTTATTTACATTTTTTATAAAATCCAGTCAATTTCAAGGATTTAGGGAAAAAATAAAAACAAAGATTTAAAATTGTTGTAGCTTTTTTTTCTTTAGGTCTAAAACTAGTTTTACAAAATTTATTATCTCATTGTGTTTATCAATCTGATTGAATCTCTGAAAAAACTATTATAACTATAATATAACAATTTTGTACCAAAATTCACAATGGCAAGGATTTATTGAACTAATATACAGTACAGTATTAAAAATTAAAGTATTATAATTTTTGGCAGAAAATGTAAAGAAATTAAAAGCTTTAATTTAAAAAAATAAGGATTGCATGAGTCTAAATCAAGTCAATAAGCTTTGCAATTAATATGTTCTATTACATTTGATGACTTGGTTGAAAAAAAAAAAGGAAAAAAAAATTTTTTTGCTTTGGCAATAGGAGAACTTTCTATAAATATGACTGTTTTCCACTGCATTGACAGCTTTTGAAACTTTTCTTTTATAATTTAATAAAACCGGCTGACTCGTGGTCAAGCTACTGATCAGCTAGCATTTTAAAATTACAACAAGCACAATTTGGCATAGATTAAATATTGTTTTAATTGAATGGTGTTTTTGTTTGACAGAATAAATGCTTCATAATGCTATTTATATTTATTGCATATAAAAATTTTAAATAAAAATTATTAAATAAATAAATTCTTTAATCCGATATTTTTTAATTTTTTCTTAACTCCCGACTGTCAAGTTTCTTGTTAAATATATAATTAATTAAAATAAAACTAATTAAATAAAACTGTACTAGTCAAAAAATTATTGTACTTGATTCTTAAGGTTTAGATAAGCAAGGAAACGATTAAGAGAAAAGATAAAAGGAATTCAATAAGCAGTTAATTATTTTTCGTTTTTTGGAAGTACAAAAAGTGGTCAAGTATTAGCCTAAGTTCTAGTGTTTAGCTAACCTATGCCTATTTCGAAATTTCTCTTTAATTCTCGTTTTCAAGGCTCAGATCTTCTTGATAAAGAATAACTTTTTAAAAAAATTTTCCTAAAATTTACTAGCTTATTTAAAATAAATAGAAAATTAGTAAATTTTTATGTTATTTATTTTTTTTGTGTTAGATTGTTAGAGAAAAATTTTTTTATGGTTAAATTGAAATTTTTTTCAAATAAACTTTTATTTAAGTTATTTTCGCAAATTTAGAGCAATAAATAAAAAATAATTAAAATTCTCTATGATAAAAATTTAAGATTCAAAATTTTGAATTTATTATATATTGTTTTTTTTTTAACGAATATCAATAATAAAAGAAATGAATATTGCAAGAACTTTGGGTATTATTTTAAATATGAAGAAAAGTTCGAAAAAAAAAACACAATTTTTATTCAAGTGATAGGTCGAATAAATTTAAGCTCAGCAAAATATATAACTAATCTAAATCAAGTTAATTATTATTCAAAAAATACTAAAACACAACGAAAAAAGCAGCCACATGAAGCTAAAGTTCAAGCCAAATGGCTTGGTAGAAACAAAGGGTAAAAACAAATTTTTTAAATTTCTTTTTAAAAAATTAAATTTATTAATTTAAGACAACTAATTGTTGAAGAAAATGCTGATAAACATATAGCTCAACGCCAAATTGTTGATCCAGTATGGCTAATGGATGAGTACAAAATTCAAGATTTTAAAATAGAAGATGCAATCGAATTTCATAAAGAATTTGCGAGGCCTGAAATGCTGAATAACATCGACGGCTTTTTGAATGTAAGATTTCTTTTGGACATGACAGCAAAAAAAAAGGTTTGAAAAATTTTCTAAATTTGTGAATTTAAATTTTTAAATTATATCTTTTAAATAGCTGAAATTTATGGATAGTTTTAAAAGCACGGTTTATTATCCACATTTTTTCGCTGATGGTTATAAAAAAGAAGTTATAGCTATTTGCAAAGTATAAATTTTTGCAAAACAATTAATTTTAAAGATAAAATTGAATAAATTTTAGAATGATGCTGAAATTGAAGCCGCTCGAAACGCAGGCGCCTTGCTTGCTGGGTATTCAGAAATTTTGCAAAAAGTAAAAAAATAAAATAAAAGCAAGATAATTTTTAATAGAAAAAAAATTTGTTGCATTTGAAATAGTTTGAGAAAGGAGAGATTTCAGATCAAAGCTTTGACTTTTTAGTCTGTACCCCTGAAACTTTTCCAGATGTTATGTTACTGAAGAAAAAAATAAACAAAGATAAACTTCCTTCTATAAAAACAAGTAATTCAAAATTAAAAAGAAAATTATCTTAACTTGGTTATTTAGACACAGTGACAGAAAATATTGGTCAAATTGTAGAACGTTTTCATCTTTCAAAAGACTATGAAGCATCAAAAACAAGTGATAGTCAGGCAATTTTAAAAACTAGAATTGGACCAGTATTATAAATTATTTTAAAAATTAAGTAAAAACTAAATTTTATTATAGTTGAATTTCGAAACCAACAAATTAGTTGAGAATTTAGGAGCCTTGATTGAAAAAGTTAAAACTCACAAAAAAAATGCCGAAGGTATGCAAAAAATGCTTAATTTTAAATTCTAATTTCAAATTATTTTTTTCAGATACATTTATTACAAGCTGTGTCTTGTTTGCTCCACCTTCAACTGAAAAGTTTAGAGTTGATATTTCACGTTTTATGGAAGTAAAAAATGAAGAAGAGGAATATAAGGAATCTTTGGAACAATAAATAATTTTAAATTTATTAAAAATAAATTGTTGACTGACTTGATTTTTTTTTTAAGGAACTTGGGACTTTGACCCATTTGGACCCTTTTAATACTAAATTAAGAAATGACTGATTTTTTTACTGTATCGACAATAACGACATTTCAATATTCTTTAAAAACATGTCATAATTTGGAAAACCAAAAAAGTTTTAATTAGGAATTGTTTTATATGGGAAATAAAACAAATATATTAATATTTAAATAATATAGAGACATTAATTTAGGGACATATATTTTTAGAAAATATTAAAATTTTTAAAAAAATTCTATTTCTTATTCTTATTTTTTTTTTAAATTTTAACATTTTCAAAAATTTTATTATTTCGAACCTTTTAGTTAGTTTTTTTTTTCACTTTTTATTCCATGAAAAAAAGCATTTTGCAACAAAAATTAATTAATTTTGATATTTTTTGATTTTAGATTTCTGATTTAAAAAAATATTTTTTTAAATCATTGTATTTACTTAACTAAAAGCAAAGAAAAAGTTTAAGATAAAGCGCCAAAAAAAAACAATTTTAATTGATCAAAAAATTTATTACTTTTTTATTATCGACTAAATTTTGAAAAATACAAAGAAAAAGTCTTGCTGAAATAACCAAGATGGTTATATTTTTTTTGTACTCTATTAAAATTCTAAAAAAATATTAAAAACGAGTAATAAGTATCTTAAAAATATTCTCGTTATATATCGACAATATAGGACTAACCTCATTAAGTTGTTTGTTTTTTTAATAAGAAATTAAAAAACTTATGTTTTGATGTCAATGTCAAATTTTTGTGTCTATTGAACATTACTATTTTTCAAGAAACTTTTTGAAACTAGTTTTTGTCTCAAATTATTTCAAAAACTACTATTTTTTTAATTAAATTTTTTATTGATAACATAACGAAACCGTGAAGTAGATTATAAAGAAGAAGAGTAGAAAGAACGATTTTAATAGTACAGAGCAAATTTAAGAAATTTAGTTTGTTAAATTTTAAAGCTTTAAAAATTTATCAATTTTCAAAAATTTTTTTTTAAAGATAAATCCTTATTTTTGAACAAAAATGACTTGCTTCTCTTTGTACTCTTAACCATGTGCTCGACTGTTATATATTGAAATTCCTTTATTTTTTTTGTTTCAATTTTGCGAAAATAGGAAATTAGAAATGATCGAGTTATTCTGAATATCTATTTAAATTTTTTTTTATTTTATTAAATATTTACGATATTGTTTAGTTTTTATTATTTTAAAGAATTTTATTTATAAATTTTTTATGAATTGTTAATAGGAATGCATTTTTTGTTAATTTATACTCTTTTTATCATTAATTTTGGATCAATTTTACACATTGGCAAGTTTTTTTTTTCTCTTTATCATTTTTTAATAAAAATTTGAATAAAAAAAGCCCAAACAAAAAAAGGATTTATTCATTAAAAATCAAAATGCATTATCTTAGAATATTCAATCATTTGATGGATTTTCTGTTTATCTTTTCTAAAAATATTGAAATATTTTTTAGCCATATTTATTATATTTGGGAACAATTTTTAGGACTAAAATCGAACCCTTTTTTTTTAAGATTTAAAACGATAAAAGCTTAATGTTTTTTAATCATTTTTATCGATTTTATTTTTTGATTTTAAAATAATAAAGGAAAAAATTAATCATTTAACTAGAACATTATTTTGGTGCTCTAACGATTTTTCATCAGTTTTATATTTGCAACACCAATCCTTCTATATTATACACAAAATTATTTATTTTATTTTTTGTTTAAATTTTCTAAGAAATTGTTTGGTGTAATGGTTTAAAAACAGAACTTAAGTCATTTGCTCCGAGTACAAGTCTTAGTAAGACAATATTTTTCAATATTGAATTTTATATTTTTTGATTTTTAACAAATAAATTCTTTTTTTGTCTGGGCTTTTTTTATTCAAATTTTTATTAAAAAATGTTAAAGAGAAAAAAAAACTTGCCATTTGTATTTTTCAACAAAATACCTGAATTTCTTGGAAGCACCTGTTTGATAATTTAAAATTCTAAAAAAATACCTACAAATTCAGCTAATAATATGTAAAATAAAATTCAAATCAAATTTGATTTCTCTTCTAGTCATGAGCACCGTCGATCCCGGCCACTCAACCGTCAAAAATAGATATTGACTATTTTGATGGGTACTTGGTAAAATAAAAATTTTTAAAAATTTAAATGAATAATATTAAAGCCAAAAGGATTAGGCTAAATTAAGGAAATAAATTTAAAATTTCTATATGAATTTTGAATAATCTTTATATTTCGCCATTATAAATTAATAATTTTTCATTTATCAAGCATTATGAGATACATTTTCATGCCAAAAATCAGTGCTTGTGTAATCAAAACCGTATTCCAACAATTTTTTTATAATATATTTAAAAGAGTTTTTGGATAAACAAATCTTGGTCATTTATCAGTTTCTTAATCTTAAGTATTAATCAAATGGCTAAAAAATAAAATAAAATTTTTGAATGATTTATTAGTTTTATTTTTTAAATAAAAAATTTAAACAAAACAATAAAAAATTAAAGCTATTTTTTGCTTGATATTTTTAAGGTTTATCTAAATTAAAAAAAAAATTAAAATAAAAAAACATTGTTTACAATAAACAAAATTGAATTCGTAAATATTGGAAAAAGTTGGATAACATAACAACAGTATATATTATTGAGAGTTGTGATTTAAATTTTTATTTTAAATAGTGAATGATTTTAAAAAAAAAACGCATTTTTTTTAAAGTTTAAAATAACAATTTTTTTCAAAAAAAAATTCACTTTGATATCAATAAAAATCAATCATAGCTAATTGTTTTTTCATATTTTTGGGAATTTTATTTATTTTTCTAAATTAGCTGAGGAATATTTTTAATTAATGATTTTCTTAAAATTCAACCAGTTTTCACCAATTTGAAATGTAAAAAAAAAAACATTATTTTAAACTTTTCAAACTATAAATTTTTCATTAATCGTTTCTAAGCAATTACATTTTTAGCTAAAGGAAAAAACGATATTTACATTATAACTGTAAATAGTGCCCAAAAAAAATAAACAATATAATATTTTATTAGATTAAACCTTGAAACTACCATACGTCTGAAAATAAATATTTAAAACAAGGATTTCTTTCGGTAAACAAAGCTTATTGAAAAGTAAAATATTTTTTCGCTAATTAAATGTTCTAAATTTTTCTTGCTGTCTTTAATTTTAGGCTCGCGGACAAACAATAAGCATTTTGAAAAAATTTTTCCAATTCAAAACTTAAAATGGATAAAAAATCGAATAAAGAAAATGTGTATTTCAACACATTGTCCAATATACCCATGTTTGAGCAAGGTCATATAACCAATCGTAATTTTTATAAAACAACTTACGGTGATGAATATAAGAAGAAAAACAGTTTCATAGACAACCCTAGATTGTTCAAGCCAATTGATTTTAGTGTAACACAAAGCTACGATTTTAAAAGTTTATCCGAAAAACTTGAAGACAAAAATAGCAACGAGACAAAGGATGCGGAGTATTCAAAGAACAGATTTTTAAACAACTCGTTTCAAACTCAAAATGTTTATAAAGCACCTGAGATACCGTCTTATATCAAACGAGATAATTTTTTTCAGTCGAATTCAGAGCGAAATGTAGCCTATTTGCATACTCATACTGGTGGTCTTTACCCCATTATTCCATCCGACCAAGAAAAGCAAGAAATAAAGCGCAATCTCGGAGGTTCTTTTGAGAATTTTTTCGCTGACAAATTTACTGAGTCGCATACAAGTTTTAGTGGAACAAAGCCGCTAGTTTCGAGTGCAAAAATAATGTCCCATTTGAGAGATGATAACACGTTTCACACAAATAAGGGCTTAAATATTGGTTACTTAAAAACAAGCAATGGGTCATTAATTACATATGTTCCATATAAAGAGGAAAAAGAGAAAAGTGCTGATTATTTCAATTTGGTTTCTAGTAGTGTTTTCGATGATAAAAATCAGTCGAAACTGCACAACCCCAACAATCAACTGAAAAGAAACTCTTCAACTATTAGGAAATACTACTAGAGAAAATTTCTTGATTATTTTTAGTTTAAATTTTGATTTTATTAACAATTTTTGATAAATTTTCTTAATTTAAAAAATACATTAAATTAAATAAAAAAGTAAAAGTTGAATTAATTTTTCGATGTAGCTTATTGATGAGGCATTGGTGGCGGATGGTAACTTTGATCGTGTATCTCTGGCTTGTAAGTAAACAATACAATTATCACCCACAAATGCAACAATAACTTAAACAAAAAAATTTTTTAATTTGTAGTGTTTTTAAATTAAAAATAAAAAAACAAACAATAAATTTAACTAATATCAAATTGAACTTTTGATTACTTAAAAGCATAATTTTTTGATCAATGTATTTTTAATTTTCCTGGAAAGCGAGCAAGATACAAAACTACGGAGGAAGGTTTTTACTTTTATTAAAAAACAAACAACATATAATATAGATAAACAAAAAATAAAAAAATCTGTTCAGTCATAAAATTTTTCGTTTTTTAAAAGGTTGTTATTTTTGATTTTAGCATCTAAATTATATGCTAAAATAAAAAAAATTGAACGCTATTCAAAATAATATTTGTTTATTTAATTCTAAAAAATTATATAAAATGAAAACTTGAAAAAATTTTGAAATTTTGGTACAGTTATGTCATTATTGGTAAAAAGACCAATCAACAAATGCAGTAAATTGAGAATATGTCTAGTGAAAGAGAAAAAGTGTTCTTAAAGTAAGAAGGGTACAAGATTGGTTTAAAAATTTTAATAGTGGTGATAAGAGCTTTTTTTTTTTAATGGGGAGGAGCTCATCTCCTTTTCAAGTACCTTTTTGAGTAACAGCTCCGATCTGACACAGAGGCTACTGCATCGAGTTAATTTCGAGAAAATTTTACCCAGTCGAAACCGGTCCCCCATTTTTGCAGATACATTTTGAAGATATTTCCACCCTCAGTGGGTTTTGAACCCTCCACACTCTGCTTGCATGACTAACAGACAAACCACTCAGCTATACGGGCTATTGATACGAGCTTTGCTTTGATAAAAATGTGATGTTGTTTGTTTAATTGAATTAATTAATTCCTAAGTTTAATTCAGTTTGAATTTGAGCATTGTTCCAGACGGACGAGCTTTATTTAGAACAAATTTATGTTTCATTTCACTTAAAAATATTCTTCTTTGGTTAACCTCATACAGCTAGAAGAACAACGACAAAAATAGAAGAGTTCTAAGGGATCGAATTTCTTTTTTATACAGCATTTAGTTCAGATCTTTTTCTTTCCAATTATCTTTTTGCTAATTTTCTTAGATGACGGAATTTTATTAACCAAGACCAACTTTAAGAAAGGTGTCCTAAGGGTTAGGGCTCCAAGAGCAATGAATGGTACAAGAGAGGAATATTTTGATGATTATTAACAAGTTTTTGGGATACTCAATCGTTTTTGCAGCTTTACAAAACAAATGTTAGACAGCATCTAGAACTGTGCACCTGCCTGGAATCCTTATTTAAAGAAGGATATACTTAAACTTGAACAAGTACAAAGAAGAGCAACGAAACTTGTTCCACAAATAAGAAGTTTGAACTATGAGTCAAGACTAGCTAACTTGGGATTAGAAACTCTAAAAGATAGGCGAGAGAGTGGGGATCTTATTCAATTCTACAAAATTCACAAAAATTACAATCATGTCAATTGGTACTACGATGCGAAACTCATGAGCTCAGTGAATAATGAAGGACCAAGTGGAGGACTAAGTGGAGCAAAACATCGCATTTGCTCGCAGCTAACAATAACAATTGAAATGTGCTGCCAACTTCGGTTGTTACAGCAAGCTTGACCGTAGAATATTAACTGTTATTATTATTATTTACTTGCTTGATTTTATTGATAAATTAAAAAGTTAAAAAAAAAGCAAAATTTCTTGACTCACATTAATATGATTTTGATTGTTGTTTAAGAAAGAAATTGGAAATAACGAAACATATATTAATTTATTAACTAGTTTGCTTTCAATGTCTAATTAAATAATTATTATTATTTTGGATAAATATAAATTTTTTTTTATCTATAATCTTAATTAATTATGAAATTTTAAAGGGTTTCTTAGAAAAATCTTGCAATTATTTTAATGCAACCACTCAACTTAAATTGACATTTAAAATAAAACATTATAAAGAAAAAAAACTTTTTTTAAAAAAAATAAATTTCTTACCATATAGAATATAACAAATATCCTGGCGATCGGATATTTTTTTAAAAAAACCCCTAGACGAATGCTAAACTTATCAATTTCGCTAGCAGCACGCTTCATTTTACGAGTTACTTCGTGGTCATATGGTGATTCCCTAAGCAGCTGATATCTAGTCGAAGCTAAAAATTATACAATTAATTTAATTTTTTAAATTTATTAAAACATATTTTGTGTGAATTACTTGCTTCATCATCATCATGTAATCGAATGGTTGTTGCTTTCTTTGATGAAACAATATCTTCATAATCTTGAAGTCGTTTCTGAGAAAAAAATTTCAAAAAATAAAATTCTTAAGCAAATTACTTCAGATCTTTCAAGCTGTAAAAAAATAGAATGCTTTTCGGATTGAAGTGCTTCAATAAAAGTTTGTTTTTGTATTAGATTTTCTGTCAATAAATGTAATCGATTCTCAAGTTCTTTTTCTGTTGTTGAGCCCATATTTTTTGTTGTTAACTAGAATTAAATTTTACTTTTAATATCTAAAATAAATTTGAAAATTATTTTTAGTATAACCTGTGATCTCAGTTTCTCAATTTCAGCTTCACGATCTTGAAGTTTTGAATTTAAATTTGTTTTTTGTTTAGAAAGTTCTTCATGTGTATAGTTAAGTTCTTGTCGGATATTTTTTAAATCTAATTCAAGATCTGTTTTAGTCAGCTGAGCTCCATCATTTTGTTCCTGCAAGTTTCTTATTTGTTCCTTAAAAAATTCGATTTCAACCGAGGTTTGAGATTCCAAGTCAATAAATTCGGATCTAAGAACTTCCAATGCTGAATTTCTGCTTTCTAAATCTTCTTTTAAAGAATCTCGCTCTAATTTTAACTCATCTATTTCAATTGATTTTATGTTCAATCCCGAATTTTGGCCATCTTCTGAATTTTGACTCGCATTTTCTTTCAAAGTAGCAATCAATCTATCTTTGCTCTGTAGTGTTCTTGTTGCTTTTGATTTATATTCTTCAAATTCTTGTTTTAAGTAATTCATTGAAGTCTGAGAATTTTTTAACTGGCTTGTCAATTCATTGTTCTTTTCTAAATTTGAGTTTTTGATTAAAACCTTTGAGATAATGTTCTTATTTTGTGAAATTTTGACTAAATTCAAAAAATTTTATCTTTTAAAATAAAAAAGTCTTGTTGACTTTAATAAATTAATTAACTATTTTAAAATACTTGGTTATTTTAATTAATTTCACAAAATCAGAAGTAAATGATGTCCAATATTCAAAAGCTTTTGTATCAATTTAGATATTTTAAATATTAATTGCATTCTACAAAGATTTTTCAGCTGAAAAAAAAATAGATTTAAGTTTTGTGAAATTTAGTACAATAGAACAGAACAAAATGTTAAAAATTATTGTTACTTTTCTTATAAAAGTCAAAAGCAAGTTCTCTAAATGCAACATGGTCACTATTATCAACGTATGTATGGTAACTATGTAAACTATGCAAATTTAGATTAATTTAAATTTGTACAAATTAGGCTAAAGTGTATTTTGCAGAGACTTTGAACATAATTATCAGACTTTGACTTTAGGTTCAACTAAGTATGTTGTAGTTTGTTGCACTTTCAGAATTAATTAAAAGCATTCAGAAAAAAAGTTAAAACCTTTTTTAATTTTTGTTTTATTTTTTTTATTTTGTTCCAAATTTCACAAAACCAAGTTATTAAAAAAAATCAGATAAAATATTTAACAAAGAAAAATTGTAAAGACAATTTTTGATTGATTTTAGTTAAAAAAAAAAACAAAAAATTAAAATCCAAATTTTTTTATCACTTCATTCAGAATTTTTGGTGTATCAATCAATCAATTTTCTTTTAAACAACTAAATCGTCAAAATTTAATTTTTTAATGATAACTAGCTTGCTAAAATGTCTTATTACTAAGGAAAAATAAATCTCTTTTTGTGTTTTTTTTCATACTTTATCTAAGAAGACGGAAATTGCTGAAATAAAAATGTTCTTTTTTTTAAAACTTTTGATTTTGTTTAATTGAAATAAAAGAAAATATAATAGTTTGAAAAAGTATACTTTATTAGCATAAAAATTCATGATCTTATTTTCTATCTATGATATTTGGGAAGTAAATGTATAACTTTGACAAAATTGGGATAACTCGTAGATTTTTCAAATTTCCATGAAAAAAATATTTAGACTTTTCACTTGACAGACCTCTTTTTAAATCAGTTCATGGTGTCCATACTTAGAAAAAGTAATAAACGAGATCGCAAAAGAAAAAGCGCAGCATAGGGTGACGCAGTTAGTTTTAGCTCTGCAGATATGGAGTATCCACAGCGAGCTGGAATTTCCAATTTTAAAAACAAGAAGGATACATGGAAATTTTATCCAAATGTTCATTTAGTGAACGAAGAAAAGGTATAAACTACAATTTAATAGACTTGGAATCGACTTATAAAATAAAAATATCGATTTTTTTTAAACGATTTCAAAAGCAAATTTTTTTTTAATTTTGGGACATAATTTTAGGTTTATTTGTTTTCAAAATTTTAAAATCTTTTAATTTTTATATTTGTGAGAATATTTAGATTGAATTTAATTTTATTGAAATTTAAAATAATAATTTATCATTAATTGGTTATATAAGCCGGTATAGCCGAACAGTTAGTCATGCAAGCAGAGAATGGATGGTTCAAAACTCGCTAAGGGTGGATAAATCCTCAAAACATCTCTGCAATAGGGAACCCATGTTTAAACCACTTTCATCAAAAAATTGGGGATCGATTTCGACTAAATAATTGTGGTGTAGATGATCAACACGATGCAGTTACCTCTGTATCAGATCGGAGCTGTTGCTTACTAAAAAGGTACTGGAAAAAAGATGACCGCCTCACCATTATCCATTAGGATAGAATAGTGTCAATTATTATTATTTATTATATTTATTAGAATACCTAGATTTTATTTAATTTTATTGGAAATTTAAACCTATCACTAATTAATCAGTAATTGATTAAAAAACTCTCTAGACTTTTGAAAACAAAATAAACCTAAAATTTTGTATAAAAATTAAAAAATAATGATAAAAAATTAGACTTAGTCATTCCATTGCTTAAATTTGTATGACTCGTCTGTTTCAAATGATTTTTTTTATTTTTGAGAAGCCTTAGTCGGTGCAGTTAAAACAGATAAATAAATTATCATCAAATAAAATTGGACATCGAAGCAAAAAATTTTTGAAAATACTTTTTTCTTCGGATAATTTTAATTCAACTGTTCTTAAATTTTCTACCAAAGAGTGCTTTTCGCTTTCCAAGCGACTTTGTAAATTCATATATTCTTTCTGTAAATAAAATTTTAGATACCAATGATTTATTTTTTAGAAATTTTTAAATTTCAAAATTTTACTTGAGCGGAACTATATGCGTCTTTTTCTCTGTTCAAATCATTTTCGAGGCCATTTATTTTTTCCTTTAGGGTTTCTACGACTTGAGACTGTAAATCACTGCTTGTGGAATGATCTTTTAGTATTCGTTCAGATTCTGATCTTAAAGAGTCGATTTCTGCTTTTCGACTTTTTAATTCGGTGTCATATTCATCTAGTCTTACCCTAAAAACAGCCAATTGAGAGTCCTTGCTCTTGATGCTTTCGTTTAAGTCCTCTTCTCTAGACCTTAATTCCCGTATTATCTTATCACTCTGGGATATTTGATTTTGATAATTTTCGATTTTTTTCTTAACTTTTAAATATTCATCATCTTTATTTTTAATTCTTTTCATTAATGAATTTATTTCTTGGTTCAATGAATCAATTTCTTTTTTCAAAAAACTTGCTTCTTGACCAAGCTCTGTAGGAATTGTTTTATCTTCAATTTCATCTTCAGTTTCAGTGTTTTTAGAGCCAACTATAAAATCAACTTTTTCCTCAACTACTTCTTGATCAGGCTTTTCCAAATCATTCCTAGAGCTCCCTTTGCTTAGCGGCAAACTTTTAGCATCATTATTATTCAAAAAATTTATAAGCTCTTCGTCTTTGTTTGGCTTGTGGAATAGATTTTTTAAACTAGTGGTCGATGTCCGGGCACTTGAATTTTGGTAAAATTCCGAGGCGAAATTACCTATCGACTGGGATGCTATAGGATTTGTAGGATTCGTTTCAGTCAAGGATAAGCTGGGTTTTTTCTGCTGCTTTTTGTCATCTTTGTGCAAAGCAGAACTAATACTCGATTGGGTTTGCTGGTCCAAGTTGTTAAGAAGATTTTCAGCAATTTTAAAAAATGACATCTTAATATTAAATAATTAGTTGTTCTTTTGTTGTCCTGAAAAATTTAAATGCCACATAATTTAAAATAGTTTTAAAAAAAAAATAGAATTTTTTTATAATAATTTTATTTAAATAATTATAATTTTGATATTTCAGTATAAATGTATTTTTTTTAAAATAAATTTCTCCAATTTTCAAAAAAAAGTTGAGTTTAGTTTAGAAAATATAAAGCCAAATTTAAGTCGACTTGAATGTTAAAGTTAATTGCTGTTACGGAATAAATAAAATTTATTTTTTGTAACTTGATTTTAAGTGCTTTTTTTTAGAAAAAATCTTTTAAAAAATATTGAAAGGCAAAGCAAATTTTTATAGTACAGACTATTTGAAAAAGCAAATATTCTGTAGAAACTAAAATTTTAAATTAAATTTTTTAAATAATTTTTTTTTTATAATAAACTTTGGATTAAAAAAAAACTCCAAAATGACCATAAAATCATTAATTTGTTAATCGAAAATCAAAGCCTAATTGTAAGGCTTAAACAATTGTTTCATTATATAATTCTAACTACACAAAAGTTCATTAAAATTCTTATTTAATTTTTAATGACAAAATAATTTTAACTTAATATCAAAAATTATAAATAGAAAATTTTTCAAATAAAAGTGTATATTTTAAATTAATTACACTATTTTTACTTATTTTTAAGTGTTAGGATCAACTATTTTAATTTTAAATCACAATTATCACAATTATGTCATTTTTAAAACAAAAAAGCTTAATACCAATACATTTTTTAGAAGAAAAATTTCATAATTTTCTTCGTAATATTTCACGTGAAATTAAATGTGCTTTGTAGTTATAAAAATGATTTTAAAATTTTTTTCCAAGATCCAAAAATTTTACTCCATAATTTATTTTTCTTATCTTTCTTATAAAGGCTACGAAAAATGTCATTGTACCGAAATGCCGTTTGGTTTTCCAAAGGTGAGCTAATTTTTTTTAAAAAACAAAGTCAAACACAATTTTTGCTTAGGTTTAATGGAATACACAAAATCTGGTTATGAATCAGCAGCTAAATCATTCAATCCGTCAGATTTGGAAGTAGACCTTTCTAAACGATCTATAATGGTTACTGGTGCTAATTCTGGAATTGGTAAAAGCTGTGCAATGGAAGTTGCTAAACGAGGAGCCACAGTTCACATGGTTTGTCGAAGCAAAGAAAGAGGTGAAAATGCTCAGCAAGAAATCATCAAAAGCACTAATAATAATGTACGAAAAAAGTGTTTAAATGTGATTAGATTTCTAAATTTTAATCTTAATTATAGAACGTTCATCTTCACATTGTTGATTTGTCACAACCAAGACAAGTTTTCAAATTTGCTAAAGACTTTTCTGAATCAAATAAACCATTGAACGTTTTGGTTAATAATGCTGGTTGTATGATTAATGAAAGACAACTTGTTGAAAATAACATAGAGGCTAATTTTGCAACAAATACTCTTGGAACTTACATTTTGACAAAAGCACTGATTCCAACAATTTCTAAAAACGAAAAACCAAGAATAGTAATTTAAAAATAAAATAGAATAAAATAAAATTAAGAATATTTTTTTAGATAATTGTGACTTCGGGAGGAATGCTTGTTCAAAAGTTAGATTATGAAGATTTAAATCATGAAAAAATGAGAAAATTCGATGGAACTATGATCTACGCTCAAAATAAGCGTCAGCAAGTAATTGACTTTTTTTTTTCACATTATAGAATAGTTCTTTATTCTTTAGCTATAAATATAAATATTAAAAAATTCAAAATCAATTTATTTCAACAAAATTTTATTCAAGGTTGTAATGAGTGAATATTTTGCTCGAAAATATCCAAACATCTACTTCGCTACAATGCATCCAGGTTGGTCAGATACTCCAGCCGTGCAAACATCAATGCCTTCATTTCGCGATAAAATGGCAAATAAACTTCGTACACCAGATCAAGGTGCAGATACTCTTATTTGGATGTGTTGTTTTAACGACTTGGAAAAATTTGAAAACGGATCTTTTTTCCAAGATCGTCAGCCTGTTCCCAAACATTTACCATTGGCTTGGACCAAAAACTCAACTGAAGATGAATCAAAATTCGTTGAAAAATTGGATGCACTCTATGACAGATTTTCAAATTGAAATCAATCGCTTAATTTTTATATTCTTTTAATTTTTATACTATAGCCGGTAAAATAAACCAGTTGATTATTTTTTTTAAATAAAATTTTATCAGTTACCAATTTTTTTATATTCCTTAGTTTGATATGTAACGATATCATCTTTCAGGATTTATTTAAGAAACTTAAAATTGTAAATTTTAGGGATGCAATTAGTTAGAAAAATAAATAAATTTCTTCTGAGTGAGTAAATTTTTTTATCATCCACATTTAAGTTTATTGAACTTTTTAAAAAAAGGTTCAAAACAAATACGTAGTTTTAGCCAGATGAGTGTCTCACCAATCAAAAGTCATGGATCTTTTAACTTGAATATGATAACAAGTTTAGAAAAGCCTTTGATCAAATGCCCTTCGATTAAAAGCTTTCAAATGCCAATTAATGATTTTAAAATAACTGACATAATCAAGCGTCATGAGCTAACACTTCCGGAAATTAACAAAAATAAGGAAATTTTTGATCCGATTCTCAATTTTCACATAGAAAAAGAGCTTCCCAAAGCTAACAATGATCTGAACAAACCTATGTATTGTGGCAAACCATTATACAGTGAAACCAAGTGGCGATCGAGAAAAATGAATATAAAAAAAAGAAAAAAATATCAAAAAAAAATGTTCTTTGTCATTCAAAAAAGAAAACAGGCAAAAGAAAAGCGATACAATAATCTGCTTGAGCTTTACAAGACGATACACGAAAAAAAATCCGAAGCTTTTGATCCAGTTCGATTTGTGAATCGTGAGCTAGAGAAAGCAAAATTCTTTGGGTACAAATGTAATCCAGTTTATGATCAATATAGAGAAATTGTAGAGCAAAAATTCAAAACTTTTGATCCAAAATATTTTAAAAAATTCGAAGATATTAGAAAGCCACTGCATATTAGACTAGAAGAAGAGATAAATCAGAATAACAAAAACTAGTTTATGTTATTTTTTTTTTTTTAAGTAAAATTTTAAAAATTATTTTTTTAATCATTTTTATTAAAAATCATCTAAGATTTTTTCAGTTTAAAATATCAAAGCTACTAATGAAATATTTTTAACTTTCTAATTAAGAATATACTAGAAAAACTCAAAAGTATTTTGATTAGCAATGTGTTAAATCAATTTGGTAATTAAAGTTTAAAAATTCAACTTTAATTTTATAATAAAAATAGTTTAAACTGAGCCTTGGCCGATCGGAATCGATCCTTAGCCCTTCCTTTCAGCCACAGTTTAAAAAAACGTTTGCATTCTGAATCTGTCTGATTTTAAAATTAAAAATTCAATTCCTTAATTTAATTAATTTTACAAATTAAATTAGTCGATAAAAATCAGACGTATATTTTGAAAAAATTTATGATATAAGAAAAAATTTTTCTGAAAAAACAGATAATTTTTAAAAAAAATTCCGTAATATTTGCTCTAAATTTATGCTATTAACAAAAATTTGATCTAAATTTTATATATGAGATAATTTGAATATTAAAAGCTTCAAATTAGAGTCTTGATTTTTTATCAATACCCATTATAATTATGCAGAGTTGTTTAAAAGTACTTAATTAAACAAAAAATGATTAAGATTAAAGTCCAAGGATGAGACTTTAATTTTATTGACTTAAACTTAATAATCAAATAATTTTTAAATCAAATTTTTTTTTTGTTTCTTGAAGACATGATCACATCCACGAGAATTTTTTGCAGTTCCAGGTAGTTATTGTTGCAGTCTAGTTTAAGTCCGACTCGGTACCTAAATGCTAAAATAAATAAAATTGAAAGCTATTCAAAATAATATGTCTAAAAAATTTTTTTATTTAGTTCTAAAAAATTTAATAAAATGAAAACTTGAAAAAAAAATTTTGAAATTTTGGTACTGCTATTTCATTATTGGAAAAAAAGGTCAATAAGCAACTGCAGTTAGTCGTGAATCTAGAAAGTATTCCAGTAAAAGGTAAAAAGTTTGCTTAAAATAAGAAGGATACAAGACTGGTTTAAAAAATAGAGGTGACACGACCCTTCATAGGAAGAAAGTGTCAGATAGACCAGCCACTCTTGTTCAGAATGCGTTGCGTACTGCTGTTGAGAGAAATTCTTAGATTAGTAAATCGCTAATTATCAAATCACCTTTGAACATCACAATTGACAATATCTTGTCAAATTAATTTGATTAACAAAGCCAACTAGACGTTGCCTGGTTGTTCCTCATGATTTGACAGATTTTGAAATTCAGCGACGCAAATGGATCTATTTTCTAAATTATGATAACATAATTCAATGATTGAATACATCTCAATCATCTAAACCAGTCGTGGATAGAAGATGCTTTGGTAAAAAGATGATGATGTTATGTGTTTGATAGAATTCCCACTTTGAGCTGGTCAATACGGTCATGCCATAAATGCACAACATTATTTGAACAATTAGAACGAATCTATACTTCTCTTCAAGAAAAAAATCCTTCTCTGGTCATCAGAAAGCTTGATTGTTTTTTCAAGTTCTTTTTTATGCAACAAATAGTTCAGATCTTAATCTAATTACCATCTTTTTCGTTTTCGTTCAATGGGTCATTTTCTTAGAGAAGGAATTTTATTAACCAAGACAAAGTTGAAGAAAGGAATCGTGAGCCGTGAATGGTACAAGAGATGAGTCGAACTATTCACTGATAGATGGTTAAAGAGTATAAAAAATAATAGTTTATAATTTGAAGATGTTATTTTTATTGATAATTAAATAAACGCCAAATTTTTTGTCTCAGCCTAAAAGTTATATTTACCAAGCAAAAATATTAATTTTAATCTATTAGATAAAAAAAAAATTGAAAAATTAATTTGTATATTTTATTATATTGTAAAATTCTATGCATTAGTTTAAGGTAATCTAATTTAAATTGAAAAAAGGCTAATAAATAGGTATAGATTAAATTAGAAAAAATTAAAAGTGTTCTCTGAATTTTTTGAATCTGTTTTGATAAGCATTTCGTTTTCTAAAATACTCTCTAAATCGTTTCTTTTTAATCAAATTTTTCTTTCGACGTTTGTAGTCATCTTCATCACTTTCATAATCGCTGTCAAAATCGAATTGATTCGGACCATAATGTGAGCTCATATTTTCATCTGCTTCCACATATCTTTCAGGTCCATAGCTATAAATTGGTCCATCACTTAGTTTGTATTTTCTTGACAATTTATCCACTAATTCTTTCAACAATTCGCTTCTTTCATAAGACGCACTTCGTTTCTTCTTTTCAAAATCTAATTGATCTTCACTCTCGGGACTATAATTTTCATCAGCATTTCGCATACTTTTTTTCACTTCTGCATTTGATTCCTAAATTAAAATTTTATATTTTAATTAATTTAAAAGAAAAAAATTCTCTTATTTTGGACAATCAAAATTACTTTTATTTGTAAAAAAATTGCTGTGCCCAATATCACAAATAAAATGGTATTTCTATTCATTTTTGCGAAATTGATGATTCTATGATTCTTCTAAAAAAAGAAAATATGATAAGGAAATCTTTATTTCAAAAGGCATTTTATATAGATTAACTAATTAAATAAATATGCTAATTATATATTGGAAAAAAAATAAAAATGATATATTAATATTGGCACAAAAAGTTAAATAATTACTTAAGACCTACATAGAATCAGCGAGTTAATAATGTTACTTAATCTTGATAGAAAAAAAACGATATATTAATGAATATTCAAATATATCCAAATAAGCAATTTCAGGATATGAACAAAAACGAAAATAAATATTTTTAAGAGCTAGAAATGACAGAATTCTAATAATTCCGCTCACAATACTTCTAATTTATTCTTGAAGAACTTAAATGGCAAATTTGAGCTCAAAAAAAACTTTTATATAAGTCATTTGCTCGGATTAATTAAAATGTTCAGTCACAAAATTGTAATTAATTTTTTTTTCCAGAAAAGGCGATGTAATCAAAAACACAAATTTAATAAACAAAAGCCAGGCATCACGATCCTATTTGAAGTACTTGAAGTTCTCGAGCCATACAACATTTTTTTTTATTTGTTTGCAATTACGTTTTAGTAAGGATTTAGAAAATAATAAATTTCTATTAATGAAAACAATTTTATCATTTTATTGATTGCATAGTTCACAAACTTATAATTTAATTTTTTAGTTTTTTTTTTCTTTTTGATAAATAAAGATCAATTAAAAATATTAAATTTATTTCCAAAAATTAAAAAAAAATATGAAAAATCATCTTTTTTAGAAAATTTTATATAAAATATCAAATGAAACAAAAACCATAAAAATCAGTCTTTTAGTTTTTGAAAAGCTAGCTCTTTTGTGAGCTATTAATTATTCTTTTTCTCTTGAGAATATTTGGCTGAAAGACATTAGTTATGTCTGGCAAAGACGTCAAGCCGCTTTCTTCAATATTTTTCAATTTATTAATAGTATCTAATGCTGAATTCTCTTTAGATTCGGCCTCATATTGAGTGAAATATAAATGATTAAGCGCATTTCTGGCACTGATCCTATTTACCATATTAAAATCAAGCAATTTTCGCAATAGGTCCAAGCCGGTATCATCAATATTCGGTATTATTTTCTTCAGGATGTCTCCATTTTTGTTTAGATTTGTGTTATTTGAGAACGATTTAAGAGGTATTACTGAATTAACTGGCCAGTCTTGTTCATTGGGCAAGCTCATAATGTCAAAAATTTTGTATAGTTGATCTATATCGCTTTGACCCATAAAAAGCGGCCTACGCAAATAAAGCTCCGCGAAAATACAGCCAAGACTCCACATGTCCACAGTTGATGAGTATGTCGAGTGAAGAAGAACTTCTGGAGATCTATACCACAGAGTCACAACCACTGATGTTAAAACTGTGGTAAAACTGTATATCCGAGCCAAACCAAAATCAGCTATTTTTATTGTACCATCTTTTGTAACTAAAATATTTTGTGGCTTCAAATCTCTCTATTTAAAATAAAATTAAAATATTCAATTAAAATATTTAAAATTAAAATTTTCAAAAATTTTCAGAAAACCACTAAAACTTATCGCTTTTTTTTAAATTAAAGATTATTTAAGGATTTATTTTGTCTTATTTTTTCATTATGAAAAAAATTTCTAATTGAAAAATAAAAATAATAAGCAAATTAATTAATTAACGTACATGAATTATTCGATTTGTATGCAAAAAGTCGACACCGGTTAGCATTTGCTTCATCAGGTCGTAAATTTTTTCTATTTTCAAATTACTATTAAAACTTGCAATATAATTATTTAAGTCATAATCAATAAATTCAAATATTAAAATGACACTTTGTTCCGACGGAAGTCTAGGTCCGTTTATAACATCGAGAAGTCTGACAATATTTTTGTGATCAAATTTTTCTAGTTGTCGTAAATAAGCAATTTCACGGATTGTGCTGACCGGTAGACCTTCTTCAGTAATTTGAATTCTTATTCGTTTCATTGCTACAATGTTTGAAGTATTTAAATCATATCCTTTGTAAACAGTTCCGTATGCACCGGTTCCAACAACAGAGATTTCTTCGTAAAGAGGCTGATTGTTCAAGGGAGAATTTTTTGCGCTCATAGCCATAAAACAAAAATTTATTTTTAATTCGAAAAGTTTTTCAATTTAATTTTCTAATTCAAAATTTATCATTAAGCATAAAATGTTGTATACTTCATAAAAGACAAAATGAATTGCTTTTTAAATTATTATGAATTTGATTTTTTAGAAAACTTTATTAGTTTTTAAAGATTTTACTACAGAATAGATTATTTTTTTAATTTTTTCCAAAAAAAACAAACCTAAAATAAATTTTCTATTTAATATTTTTATAGTAAGAAAAATTAAACTAATAATGGTTTAATTTACTTATTTTTAAATGAACGCATGGTTTTCAAAATTCAAAATAAAAAAATAAGAGATTTTTTAATTTTTTTATCACACAAATTACAAAGAAGTCAACAAATTAGAACAAAAAATTGTTTTATTAATTTTTTTATTCAAATAAACAATCAATACCAAAAATTAAATTTTAACAAATTTTCTTACTATATTTTTCACATAAACCAAAATAAATACTAACAAACAATGGAATTTGCTGAATTCAGATTTCTTGAAAATAATGCATTTTGAATTTAAAAGTAAATTTAAAATTTATTTAATCTGCTCTAGAAAAATATCAAAATAATAAAAATTAACCAAAAAGGAGATCTCTAAACAAAATTAAAAATAAAAAGAAATATAAGTGAAACTGATCTAACTAATTGAAAGATACAAAATGAGAATTTTGAAAAGTTAAGCCCTCAGGACAAGAAACAATTTACTCCTTTTTCCGCTAATAAAATTTTCCTACTTGATATTTTTTTTTCATAATATATTCCTTTTGAAAGGCGGAGACTTAGCCAGTCATTTTAAAAGTTGTCGGTAAAATTAATTAATTTTAAAGCAATTAATATAAAATTTTCATCAATTTTTTTAATTGACTGAGTTTAAAAAATATTATTTTTCAATTATTAGGTAAATGCAAAAGAAGGAAAGCATCAAAGAAAAGATTTTGTTATAAAAGAGCCTCTGTAAAGGGAAAAAAAAACAAAAAAAAATTAAATTTAAATAAATTTTTTTCAAAGGGTCCAAAATTCGTTCAATAAATTGTATCAATTAAAAAAATTCTAATAGAATTTTTATCATACATATTTATGATTTATTAAAAATAATGACATAGGTCTTTAAATATACTGTGAATATGAAAAGAATTATTCAATTAATATATTTTATTTACAGTTAATTTAAATTAGATTTATATATGGTTTTTTATCTAAATTTGTAAAATTTTTTAATCATTGATTCTAAATATACTGAAAAATTAAATAAAATTCAATTTGGTTTCCTTGCATCTTGCATTCAAAAGATATTGAAAACCAAAGAAGCAACTAGGTCTTGACATTCGTTTGGATATTTTTCCAAGTTGCAGTTCAACCTACTATTATTATTACTGCCACTAAAATTAATTCAATTATTAATGTATTTAATTATTTCAAGAAAACACCTCATGGGTGATGAAAGAATAAGAAAAAAAATAAAAAAATAAATTTTAAAATAAAATTAATATATAATTGAATTTCTATAGTTAATTAATTTTTCTTTTGTCGCTTATTAGAATGATTTGGTCAGAAGCTCTATGATGCAGCTCTCTATATTAAAAAATATTAAAATGAATAGTGATGTTTATATAAAATTAATTTTAAATAATTTTTGTTTTCATTTCTTTTCAATCTCTAAGCTAAAAAGAAGGGCATTTTTCTTTTTAAATGGTATGAGATCATCAAATGATTTGATTAAAATGATCATTTAAAAATAAAGACATAGTACAATTCATTTAAAATAATTTTTTTTTTCATTATTTGTAAATATTTAAATATCAGGTTTTGTGAAATTTAGTACAAAATTCAATTTTACACCAAGAAATCTTTAATTTATATTCTAAAGGTTATTATTTAGGTCTGCAAATTCAACAAATGCTACATGAATTATTCCATCAAAAGTCAAAGTCGGCATTGTGAGATTTCATTTATAACTTTTGTTATAATGGTTAAAAACTTGTTCAGTAAATAAAACAAAAGGAAACAACTTTTGTTTATAACTTCCGAGTTAGATGAATCAAAAAATATAAAATTTAATAAATTTTTGCTCTTTTAGCATTGTAAGTTTTGAAAGAAATCTCATTTTGTTTTGGCTTTTATAGGAAATTTCACAATTTCAAATATGATTTAATAAAAAAGATAACTTGAAAGAAATTTTTTTCCAAAAAACTGAATAAAAAAAAATTTATAAAATTAAAATTTGAAATTTAATTATGGGAACTTGAAGTTCGTATGTATACAGAACCAATAAAAATATATTGAAATGTTAAACTTGCTAAATATACTAATTTTAATTGATTAATTGATTATAAAATTAAAAAAAATCAACATATTGAATACAATCAAACCAAATTGTGTATAATCAACACCAATATAGTAAAAACTAAGCTTGGTTTTTAAAACAAAATAAAAATATAAATAGTTTTTTTTAAAATATTAAAATTTGACCAATAAAAGTTTATAAAAAAAAAGTAATAGATTTATAATCAATTCATTATTTAATCAATTAAAATTGAATAATTTAATTTATCAATTAAGTATTTGTCAATTAAGTTGAACACCAAAAATTCAAATATGTTTCATTAATGAACCTAAATGCTCAATATTTTTCTAATAAGCCAAATATGTAGTTGGCGAAGACTAGCTTAATTTCAATTTTTTTTCTTCTGGTTTTGAAAAAATACATTCGATTTCAAATTTTTTTTATTAAGTATAAATATAGTAAATTTCTGGAACCGAAAGCATGAAAAAAAAAACATAGTTTAATAAACAAGTTAAAAACCATCCACGTGCAAGATAGGCTAAAGCGATTAAGATAAAAACTTGCCAAAGTCGTGTGCACAGTTTGAACATTAAAGCAGAATTCGATTTAGATAACTTTTTTTTTTACTCTTTTAAAGTTCCGCCAAACGAAAGTTTAATAACACACTAATTAGAATTGTAAAGCCGATAATGCTTTTAAATTAAAAGTAGACTCTCCAACAGGTATTTCAAGTTCATTGAATTTTTTCTTAAAAAATGTGTGATACACTTTTAAAACAAGAATAGAGCTTATTAGTCACCAATAACGCCACAGGACGGCTTATTCTATCTATTCATGCTAGCGTTTATCACACATGTCAAGGTATTTTCTTCCAGGTAACCATGAAAAATCAGTTATAAAATTTAACTAACTATTCAATTAAGTTCATTTTTTTTAGTTTATTTGATGAATGACTTAGCATTCACTCAATTAAACTTATTTGATTTTTATTCATATTCTTTTATCTTTCCTTCTTTTAATAATTGATTTGTGTTCAATTTAGAATAAAAAAATTATATAAAAACATTTCAAACTTACCAAAAATCATCAAAAAATTGAAAATAAATTAATCAAAATGATCGGATCAAATCAAAACAATTCATCTGACTATATTTATCAAGACAATCAGTCATTGGAAACTCCTTGCAACTCATATGAATATCAAACTTACCAGAATTCTTTTATTGAACCCCAGAATTCTACATCTTATTACTACAATTACCAAAACCAATATGATTATTCTCCATATGCAAGTGGCAATCAATACGGCTATTTTTATAACTACGACAATTCATATTATTCTAACAACGTTCAATTTTATCCTCAATACTATCAGGACTCCCAAAATTTGGAAAGTTTTTCTTCGATTTCATCGCCCAACTCGAGCACCTCACCATCTATTACAAGTGTCAAAGAACCTGTTCAAGATAAAATCAAGAAAACAAAGAAGAGTGAAAAATTGGAGAAAAAACATTTAGAAGAGTTTCAAACAAATATTCAAACCAATTCAACAGTTTCTAATGTCAGTTTAAAACTTAGTAACAAGACATTATGGGATAGATTCAATGCTCATACCACTGAAATGATTATAACTAAACAAGGAAGACGCATGTTTCCAACTCTACAATATTCTATCTCAGGTTTAGACCCTGAAAAAAAATATAATGTTTTTGTTGATATTGTTCAAGTTGACGAAAACAGCTGGAAGTTTCAAGGCGGAAAATGGGTACCTTGTGGCGCTGCTAATAGCTCTAAAACAACAACAAATAGTACAAAGACAAGTATTTATTTGCATCCAGATTCACCTAATTCAGGAGCATTTTGGATGAAGCATGAAATTGCATTTGGTAAACTAAAACTAACAAATAATAAATCAAATGGTGACGGTCATATGGTTTTAAATTCAATGCATAAATACCTTCCTCGAATTCATATCAGTCTTGAAAACGATTCAAAAAATGTAAAAACGTTTACTTTTATGGAAACTCAGTTTATTGCAGTTACTGCATATCAAAATACTGATATAACACAATTGAAAATTGACAATAACCCTTTTGCCAAAGGTTTTAGAGAAAATTCTGATAGAACATATGAAAATTCTATACTTATTTCTAGTCACATGATTGATTCAACTAAAAATAAAAATACAGAATCATTAGTTTTGAATACTTCTTCAAATCAAACGCCTAAAATGAATTCGTATTTGAACAGTTATTATGCAATTAAGCCTGATTATCAATTAGAACAAAATTTGTGTACATCGACTCCAAATTTAAATAGACAGTTGCCATCCTCTTTCAAATATTCACCTCAATACTCAATTACCAGTAATGGTCCGATTGTTTCGCCACAACCGATGCCAGTTTATCAATATCAATATAATTCAAATAACTCGAGTATTAAAAGAAAAAGATCAATTGATGATGACGATGCGACCGAAAAGCAATCTAAATTTCAATGCTCTAATATCTACAATGTCAATAATTATAATATCAGTTCTCCTGTTGCTTCTTCTTACGGATCCTTGTCTTTATCTATGTAATTTTTTTTAACGTTTTTTTTATTCCTGACAAATATTTTAGATTTATATTTATTTTATTCTTTTAATTTTTTTTTTCTTTGATTTTTTAGAAATGTAAATTTTATTTAAATAAAATAGATATTTAAAATGTAAAAAAAAACGTTTTATTTAAATCTTTTTAACGGCAAATCTCAAAACCTAACAATCTCAAGATTACTTAGAATTATATTATTAACTTTGATTATAAAAAATATCAACAGAATATGACATACGAATGTGAACAAAACATGGATTATTGTAAGTTATTCTGTCAAATAAAAATTTTAAATAAATGGACTATTTTGGATTTCTCTTTTGACCGATTAACGGTATTTTGATCCAGAATACTCAATATACTAAATGCTTAACATTAAATAACAATGCTTAGATAAAATAAAAGGTCATATTTTTCGCCTTAGTCAATCTCTCATAAACGTATCCATCTTAAGAATTGATCTTGCGCCAAAATTAAATTATCAGTAATTATTTGAGGAGCTTTGTAAAATAATTAATTGAAAAAACTATCGTTCAAGGATAAAGGGCTTGAGATTAACACTTCAAATATTTATGTCGGATATACAGTTACCCTGAGAACAATATCTTCAGACACACAATCATCAAAAGCATGAGCTAAAAGTTTTAAATGATCAAAATGTGGACAGAAAAATTACCGTATTATCTCATTTGATATTACAGCGTCATTAATCGAAGCAAAACTTTGGTGCATTAAATAACATCTTGACCATGTTCAAATATTCTAAAATTAGACTTTATGCTTCAAAAAATGCTATTATGTATTAAAGGCTGGGTCTGGTTCAAAAAAAATTTTTGTTTTAATGAACCATCAAGTTTTGATACCCAAAAATCTAAAATATAACAATAATTATTTGAATTTTTCTAAAGATAAAATATATTATTTGAAAAATTAATTTTTAATTAATATACCCTTTTACTTTTACTTAATCAATAACAGTAAGATTATCAGTCAATTTTTTAGAAAGTAATCACATTAAACAATAAAATTTTTAAAAAATTTTATTTATTTTAATCAATCTTTTTATTATTAAATGTTTATTATTAAGTGCAATTTTAATTAATTTTTTTAAAAAATTCCAGTATAAATTAGTGTTAAATAGGTTATAATAAGCCCTCTTATTCGGCACTAAGAGGCCCATACTCAATTAATAAAATTAAATAAATATATTATTCAATTTTAATAATCAAATATTTATTTAATGAAACGGTCACTTCTGTCCTAAGACATAATTTTAAAAAAATAATAAAGAAAAACAAAAATAAAAGAAATGAATAAGTGTTTTAATATTTTCAACAACTAATGCTTAAATACTACAACAATCATTGTGTTTACTAAATAGAAATTTATTTCAAAATATATTGCTCTTTTTATGAGAATAGCTATGGTAATATGAAGAATCAGAGCACTAAGAAAAATAAAGGCGGTTTTTACGGCCAAGTGACCGTTTATTGTGGCGGTGAAATTTTTGGACCGTTAAAAAATCGTTCAAAACTATTATTTTTTAAATAGATAACTAAGATACTCGTGCTAAGAAATATTGTATTTTTTTCATTTTTTAGGAATTTTCTTAAATTTTATTTAATTTTTATGGTTTATTCAATGCTTCTAACGGGTGAGGCATAAGTAAATAGGCAAAAGTTAAGCTTACTTTCCCGATTAGGAAAATGATC
Source organism: Brachionus koreanus (assembly GCA_016987375.1). Classification (NCBI taxonomy): domain Eukaryota; kingdom Metazoa; phylum Rotifera; class Eurotatoria; order Ploima; family Brachionidae; genus Brachionus; species Brachionus koreanus. The sequence goes on from PJRA01000508.1 coordinate 2,127,245, forward strand.
AGATGATCTAATATATATATATATATATAGAAAAAAAATTTTTTTAAAATGCCACTTTCTGTG
>PJRA01000508.1:2128348-2164585 GCA_016987375.1 Brachionus koreanus
AAATTTTCTTTAAAAAATGATATTACTTTATAAAATTATTTTAGTTTTTTTATAAAATATTTATGGATTAAAAAAACCTGAAAAAATGCTTGGTGCTTCTAAAGTTTAATTAAAGTTTTGCATTTTAAAGCCTAGTTATTTTCTAGTTTTCTATAAAATGATTAATTTAAATTTACGAAATTTTTTTTATAAAATCGTTCTTTAAAATTCATACCATTTGGCCGTCCGTTTAATTTTAGACTGTATTCTTAGCCATTCGTTTAGTGTTGAACGTTAGTTTTCGGTCCAAAAACTGACCGCACTCTAGCGATAGTACAAAGTTAAAATAATAAAATTTTTTTACGTTTAATTTAAGACAAAAAGTATGAAAAATTATACTTTTATTGTATACTTTTTGGCAAGATGTTTTTTAAAACAGAAAAATATTTATCTGTTATAAATTGTAAACTCAAAGTAGGGTTTTTTGTGCCAATATGCATTACACTGCATTTTTCGATATTCAAATTCAAAGACCAAGTAAGTGACCAACCTGAGGTATAATCTATGTCTTTCTGAATTAATAAGTTGCCTTTGAAACTCTCAATGATAGAAAAAAATTTAGTATAATCAGCATATTTCTCACATTTATTAATTAAATAAGTTGAAAGATTATTTATAAATATTAAAAATTATAGGGGTCCCAAAACTGAGCCTTGTGGTACTCTGCTGGTTACCTCTAACCAGTTAGACATGGACGAACCCATAATCACTCTTTGTTTCCTTTTGCACAGGAAATCATTTATCCAATCTGTGATCAAGTCTCCAAAACCATTTGCCTTGATTTTGATAAGTAACAGTCTGTGCGATACTCGATCAAAGGCTTTCGAAAAATCAGTGTATATGACGTCAATTGAGGAGCCAGTGTTGAGAGCTGATGATATTCAATGACTCTAATAGATTTGTTGAAATGTTGATTTGTAGTAAGTCTGTTACCTTTCTTGAATAAGAGGTCACATTCGCCATTTTCCAAATGAGAAGCAATTTTCTTTGTGAAAAAGAAAGTTGAAATAATATTATAATTGGACTCACAAGACCCAAGGCTGCTTTTTTTATGACAATATTTTTGACAAGATCTGAATCATAAGTTTTGTTTATATTTAAAGAGGTCAAATTCCTCATAACTTTGTCTTCACCTAAATCATTCGAACAAAAAAAATTGGAAACTTTTTCAAAGGGTTTGTGTTTAATTTTGAAATCAGGTTATTTTCATAAATCTTATCGGACAAGACAAAGCGATAAAAGTTTTACCAATCTAATAGAAAGCAAATATTTTAAAATGGGTGAATTAGAAAAAAAACATAGAAAAGATGAAAAAATAAAAAATTAATTTGGCAAAATAAGCTTAAATATATATTTTTTTAATATTATTTGGCATTTGAATTTCACAATACCCTGTTTCTTTTAAAATGCTACTTTGACATTTTAAAATTTTTTTTGTTGTATATGTAAATAAATTATATTTCCTTCTTTATCGCTAATTTAATAGACCAAAATAAAATCAAAATTGTTATTTGATAAAATACAAGCCAAAATTGATTAAAAAGATTAAAATTTATTAATAAAAATTTACATTAAAAAATTTTGAATATAATCTTCCCTTAGCAAAAATTCCATGAAGTTAATCAACTCTTTGTTATTGAAAAGTTTGTCTATTCGAGCACATATTGCAAACCGTCTAGTCTGAGCTAGCTTACTTTCGAGGAATCTATGCAAAACATTGTCGTTAATTTCAGATTTTTTATCTACATAATCGCGTAAATCAATTTTTTCGTTTATACTCGAACAAGATTCATTGTCTCTTTTGCTTTTAGACCCATAATATCCGGACTTAAAGCCAAAAAAACTACGCTTAGATTCAGATTTTTTAAAGGACTTTTTTACATCACGGATTTCGTTCAAATTTAAATTCAATATTGCCTCCTCAAGTATGTCATGTTGTTTAATTCGATTTAAATTGGCTAAGGATTCTTTTAAGCTTATATTAGTCGAATATGCCGCAGAACACGAGTGTGAACGAGAATTAATAGGCGTGTTCAAAAGTCCATTTTCGCTCTCTAAAAACGAGCCGATCGATTTGATTGATGACGAATTTAAGACTGAATTTTTGTGTTTTATTTTTTCATTTTCATATTTATTTTTTAATTTTGATTTTTTGGATAATTGATGCGATATCTTGTAAATACAAAACGTCCTCTTATCTATCCAATCAAGACTAATGGATCTTCCTAGAAGTAATTTTTTTCGTGACTTTGGTTTAGTCTCATCAGCCTGGCCACAATAACTAGACGTAAATAAATATTTAAAAAATTTAATTATACTAAGCCTTGATAAAAAAACAATAAAGCGCTTTTTGATTATTTTGAAATTTTTGTATTTTCTGTTGATTGAACAAAAACAGTCAGTTCGATCCATAACCAAATTGGGCTCGCTTATGGCCCTTTTGAGGCCGTCCGTCTTACATTTATTTTTCTGTGCTTCTGTTCCAGATTTGGTGTTAGTTTCCACCTTGCTAAGTTTGTCTCGACCCGATTGTCGCAAAATAAAATAATTCAAACTAGGTATTAAACTTGTTGTGCTTATTTTTGTCTCATCATCAATGTCATTTATTCTAGTTGAAAAACTATTCTGATCATTTGTCATCATTTTTTGGTTCTGTTTGTCTTGGACTAATTGTATGCTCATTGTTGTAGCGCATCCCTTCATCTAATAATAATCTAAAAAAATTATTTAATTTTTTTTAAATAAAAATTAAAACTGATTTTTTTCTTATAATCAGAATAGAAAACTTTGAAAATAAAAACAATTTTTTAATTACTCATATAATCAGCGGCTTATTTTAGTTAAAAATTTTCCATCTAGTCTAATTCCATTAATGTGTCAAGTTAATAGGATTTTAAGATTAGAGCGAATTCTAAGAAGTAAAAATAATTAAATTTTTAATTGAGAAAAATTGAAAATTTTTCAATGTTAACCATCATTGACATTTTTGAATATTTTTTTCAACTAACTAGCTAAGCTAATAAGTTTTTTTGAGTTGATTTATATTAAATTCTTAATAACTAAAAATTTACTTTTTTATTAGAATTTTGCTTTTTGATAAATAGACTTATATTAGATTTAAAATGTCAAATAAGAATAAATTTTGCCTCAGGTTTTGATTCAAGTTTGTATCAATAAGCTTACGATTATTTTCAAAAACCATCTTGAAATCTATAAACTATTAGCATTAATTTTGCAACTTGCGTCAAAATATTAAGCTTTTATTCAATATTTTTTTGTTGAAAATGACAATTTATTATGACAATTAGCCCAGTTGGAAATCAGTTTAAAGATTCATTTTTTTTAATTAAATGATTTTTGCTCGATTTAAAATTAGATTTTATTTTACAAAAATTAATTATCTCTTCTCTTTAGATTTCTTACTTTGTATCGATAAAAAATTCAAATGCCAAATAATCGATTAAATTTCAACCACAATTGTATTCAGATATATAAATTTTTCTCTGACATCAAACTTTTATATTCAATTTATAATCAAACTACAAAAACTAAATAGATAAGATTAATGGTTTTATTGAAAAATTGTTTTGAATAAAGTGTGTTCTCGACTAGGCTTCATGAAATGAGCTTACTCGATTTCTTTTATGTTAATAATTATATATTTGATTACAAAATAAATAAAGTCTTAAAAAAAACTTACATATACTGTGTCCTATTCTAAGAAGTTAAATTTTGTTTTTTTGTTGGCAAGTTTTATTTTTGACAAAGGATTAAAAAATAATTGCTAATTTCTTCTTTTTTCCAGCTAAAACTAATAATTTAAATAACAAATTTAAAGTTTAAAATAAAACGCCTTATTTAAATAATAGACCTAAGGATGTAATTGAAAATTCTGATAAATAATTAATCTATAAATTAATTATATGTGTTGCATTTGAAAAATTTTAAAATTCGGATTCTTTAAGGAAATTAAATTATCTACCGAATTGACATATCTAATTTCCTTTTTAATATCTTTTTTCGCTTCTTTAGTTACATAAAAACCAATATAATAAATTAATTCTTTTCAAGATCCATTTTCTGTATTAGACTCTACAAATATGTTATTCAACTATTAAATAAATTAAAATACTTGAAATTAAAAAAAAAAGAACTTACTTATCGTTAATTAGTTAAATTTTAAGACCGTTATCAGAATATTTTTTAAGTTAAATCTAAATGAAAAAAAGGCTTGATTATAAACTTTAAAGTAAGTTGCTTTTGGGATTACTTTTTTCAAATATAATGTGATATTAAAATTTTGAATTGAATTTCAAATAAACATTTATAATATTTTAATTTGTCTATTATTTAAGAGGAAATATATCAATTTGACTCATTTTTAAATTTCCTTTTTCAAAAAGTCAAGAACTTTAACTAAAAAATAATTTATTTAGAAAGTTTTTTTTCTAATATCACAGTATTTATGAAGACTAGTTGATTGATTTTAATAATGCTCCAAAAAATGTAAAATTGCTTCTTTAAACATAATTAAACAAGACACAAAAGCTTTTAATTTTTATCAGGTTAATAAATAAATAATCTACTTGAAGCGTCATTATAATTTCTGAATCTAATTAGAATTTTTCATTGAAATTTTTGCCTTATTTTTTCTCAATAATTAAACTAAAATGCTTATAATACTTGAGCTTTAATTTAAAGAATGTTGAATATTCAATTTAAAATTTATGCATAATTCTTTTTAGAATTAGTTTTAGACTCAAAATAAAGGTATTAGACAAAAAATTCGATTATATTTTTAATTTTAAAAATATTAAGTCAACATATTTTATAAAAAACATTATCTTTTAACATCATTAAAGTTTATTTTCGAAAGTGACACTGCTTAAACCTAAATATGTCTTTTTTCTTAAATAAAAGCAACATTTTACATTTCAGAAAAATGTTTAAATAAAATCTAAAAATAGTTTCAATTAGCTAAAATGACTGCTATTGATTTATTTTAACTTTACATTGCATTCTAAAAAATTAAATTAAAAGCAGAAAATCGAGGAAAAAACTTTATGAAATTGAATTCTACAAGATCACCTAAAAAGAAGCCCACATTTGTAAAATTTGATTGAATTCAAAGTAAAAAATCAATAATTTTAATAATTAAATAACTTGAAGAATTATTTTTAATAACAAACATCGCCTTAGTCCTTAAAAAAATTCTTTTATTCACCAATTTATTTTTAAAATACAAATAAAATCATTTTTTTCTGATTTTATTTATTTTACTAGATTTAGTTGAATTTTAGAATTTTTGGTCTTTTTCTTTTAATTTCAAATGATTAGAACAATTCATTTGATTGATTTTATATTATAAAAAAATTTTTGTTAAAAATTTGTGACAATTATTTACTTTAATTAGCAATTGTACAGAAAATGTTTCTCAAAAATCCTAATTTATTATTCAGAAATTTTTCAAATCAATTTTTGATCATAAGAGTTCTATTTTCTTAAGATCTATTGAATAATTATATTCTTGAAAAAAATTCTATTAAAATTTGCATAACTTGTATTAACTTCATTTTATATAACTAAATAAGTATTAATTTTAGTTAATTTAATAAAAAATGAATTTTCAAAAAGATTCAATTAATCTTAAGTAGTATAATTTTGTTCCTAGGTATATATGTATTAACAGATTAAATTTTAAGTACTTTGCCCTGAGCAAAAATTAATTATAGCGAAAACGACTCAGTACCTATTATAATGTTCTTTTCAAATTAGATCCAAACTTGATATTTAGTAAAATATTTTTTCTTTAGTATTTTTCTTATCTCAAGTTTAATATTAGTTATATAAAATTATTTGAAAAGTCTTTGGGCTTGCATTAAATTAGGTTCAGTAATTTTTTAAATTAAAAAATTTAAGATTAAGCAAATCATGCAGAATCACTTTTAATAATTGAATCAATTTTTTTTACAAAAAAAATTATCTAATTAAATGATTTTAATTAAAAAATAAGAAAAATTTTATTTTAAAGGTTTTAAAAAAGTTTAATGATCTGATAAAATTTCTCATCAAATCGAAATCATCACTAAGATTGAAGTACACTTCTTTAAATAAAAATAAAATTAAGCTCAGTTAATATTTCTTTAGCAAAAAAAAACAACAGGATCAATCAAAATCTAAATAAAAAAAGACTTAAATAAAAACTAAAGAAAGTTCTTTTTGCAAATCCATTTTAAAATATAATGTGATAATAGAAAATTTTGCAGAATTTGCAGAATAAATAAATTTATTTATTAAAAATTATGAAACTAATTAAAAAAAGATTGAGATAAAATTTCTTGAAAAATCACTGAAGTATAATTATGAAACAGTTTATCAGTAAATGCTATTTAAGTGCAGAAAAAAAATTGCTTCAAAGCAGTCATGACAACGATGCTTTTGAAATGGTGAGAAGCAAAGTCTGCCTCAACCTTACAGTTGATAAGACTTTTCAGCATTAGTATAGATAAAAATATACTTTAGAAAATAATACTAATACAACTGAATAACATTAGTTATAAAATTGAGTCATAAAATTTTTTGTTTTTAAAAACTTGGATATCTTTGATTTTAGCATATTTGTAATTCTATAGCTCTAAGTAATATTATATATTAAAACAAACAGAGTTGAATGCTCTTAAAAATGATATGTATGGCTCTTTGTTTATTTAATTCTAATAAAATTTAACTAAAAATTTTGAAATTTTGATTCAATAATTTCATCAACAGCAACAATCTTTAAAATATCTTTAACGGAAGAATAAAATGTGCCTGTAAAGTAAGAAGCGTACAAGAATGCTTGTTTAAAAAATTAATTGTCGTAATACGAGTCTCCAGAAGAAGAAAAGACCATTTAGACCAGCCATTCAAGATCAGAATGCTCAGCATTGAAAGCAACCCCTAGCTACCCGTAGATAATCAAATGACCTTTGCACATCATAACCGATGATTTATCGTAACTTTAATGTGATTAGCAACGGTAACAGATAACAGAGTTGTTTCTTATGAAGATCTGGAAGGGATCAGACTTCTTCCTCATCCAGCAAATTACACAGAACTTTCTCCTTCTATTATCATCTTTTTCACTCAACGGCTAATTTTCTTAGAGGACAGCATTTTTTTAATCAAGACCAGGTTGAAGATGTTTAAAAGTTTATATTTTGAAGATAAAAAAAGTTAAAAACAGAAATTATTTGACTCACTCTAATATATAAAATTTTAACAAATTTTTAAAATGTTTGTTCTGTACAAAACCAAATTACATTAAAATTACTTAATGATATTAAAATACTTTCAGTAGAAAGTAACGAAATTTAAAGAAAAAATTCATTTTTTTCTCGTCAAACTTTCAATAAATTTACTGTAATTATTTGTAATTATTAGAAAATTCAGTTAAAATATTTTCATTGCATAGAAAAGAAATTTAGAATTTTGTCATTGTTAAAACAGAATATAACAGTTAAATACATATTGAAAATTTAAAATTTTTAATTTCATAAGCACGTAATTTCGTATATTTTTATTATATAAATAAAATTAAATTTCTTTTCTAAATTAAAATTTAAAAATGTTTGCAAAATTTGAAGTAATAATTATCTTATCATTGATTTATTATATTTCAGGCTTCAAGCCCAATAATTTGTTGGAACGAAATAGCAGCACTCACTCGTCAATGACCAAATGTGTGCTCTATCAAATAGCATATGATACTTTGTCTAGCATTTATGAGGATGTAAATCTATTTAAAAGACCACTTTACTTTAATGAAAAATGCCTAAATGGAAAAAGCCAGCTACAAATGATATTCAACAGAGTTAATATTAGTTCTGTAAATTTTTTTTCAGTTGTAAACAGTATAGATGAATCTAATCAATTAAGCGACATTGATGAGGTATTCAGCGAACAAGCTCATTTTCATTCTGAGTCATTTGCATTGGGAGCAAAAAGAGTGAAAAAATTTTACGATTTTATTTTAACTGCCTTAAATGAGAAAGATTTTAAAGACAGAACCATAAAGTTTGTTTTGGCTTACAGTTATTTAGGAAAAATGCTTCATTCAGTTCAAGATTTTTATAGTCACTCAAATTGGGTCAACATGCACCCATTTGAATTTAACAAAGAATTGACCAAAAGCGATAAACTAAGCAATACCGCATCAATTGAAGAAAGGACTTGCTTAGACTATTTAAATTCGATAAATTGTGAAAACAAAATTATTTCGTCAAAATTAACAAGTGGCTATGTCCATTGGTTTCCATTTTATGATGATCTCAATAATTTCACTTTGAAACAGCACATAAAAAAATTAGCAAGCAAGCCCAAAGGAAAATGCAGTCATGGTGGTTTAGGAGACATATCAGTTCTTTTGGATGCATCCGGAAGTGGAATTAACAAAGATCTTTCTTTGTCTCCTCATGGTTATTTGCATTTTAATGCATCTTCTCTTGCGTTTCAAAATACATACAATATTTTAAAAGATTTATGGAATTCAACAACTACAGAAAGCTTTATGGAATTTTTAGGAATATCTGGACGAACATGGGCATTTGTGATTGACGATACAGGTAGTATGAGCAATGAAATCCAAAGCGTAAAAGATATGTCAATATCAATGAGCAATAAATTGAGCCAAATAGGTGATACTTTTGTTCTCATGCCATTTAATGATCCTAAATGGGGTCCATTAACAATCACCAACAAATTGGAACTATTTCAATCTAAAATTCGTTCACTGCATGCCCATGGTGGGGGCGATGCGCCAGAAATGCTCTACAGTGCTTTATTGGATACTATCAATTCAATAAAATATTTTTCTTCTGTATTCGTTTGGACCGATGCACCAGCCAAAGACACTCACTTATACGAACAGGTTGTTAATGCTGCATCTGAAAGAAAAATTAAAATCAATATCATGCTTAGTTCGAATAGCAAAAGAAAACGAAGTATAAGTGAATCATACAAAACAGATTATCAATTTTTAACTCAATTAACAGGGGGCTTTTTATTGAATTTGCGCAAATCACATTTAAACAAAGTTGCCAACTATGTAAAAGAAATAAACTCAATTGATTATTCAACTAACTTGCTAATAGCAAATGTCATCAATAACAAAACAACAAACTATTCATTTGAGTTTTATATTGATAAAAATTTAGATAAAATTTTTATAGATATGACTTCTACATCAACAATTGATTCATTTTATCTAATTAATCCACAATCCAAAAAAAACATGAGTCTTTTGAATTTAAAAACTTTGATTGACACAACAATCACCAAATCTTATTTGATTTATATTAATGAAAGTGATCAAGGCTTGTGGCAAATAATGATTTCAGCAACAAATGAGTTAAATCTGAAAATAACTGGTTCTCTTTCAATCGATAATTCAATATCTTTTGACTTAAATCAGATAGAGTTGTTTAAACAAAATGAGAACAATGTAGACAAAAGTCTTGTGGCTGTCAAAAATTTTCTACCTAAAAATTCTACTGCAGTTGTTAGATTTAATTCAGGATTAGATCCTTCGATAGATAATAATAAGCTAGAAACAAGCTTGTTTTTACTGGACAAATCAGCCAATATAATCAATGTTTATAATATGACAAGATTAGATAGTATTGACTCAGAAGAAAGTCTTTATTATTCAGCTAATATTAATATTCCTCCAAATATAAATGAGTTTAGATTAAAAGCAAGATCTTGCTTTGAAAAATTCAAATGTTTTGAACGTCTAAATCCAAGTCTTTTTCAAGCAACCAGAATTTCGCTTAGACTTATTTATGATGAAACTACAAACTATGTGATGCAAATGAACGAAACTTTTTCGGCAAAGTTTGAAATAAAAAATTTTGATTCAAAAACTGCAAATTTAACATTTAAAGCAGAAGGCTCTTTTATCCAAAATCATACTCAATCAATTATAGTTAAAAGTGGAAATAGCTTAAATGTTTCAATAAATTTTTTAGTTCCCAATAAAATTGAATTAATAGATGATCAAATAACTTTATTGATTGAAATATTCGACGAAGCAAACCAAAGAGTAAACGTTGTCTCAAAAATGCTCACATTTACACTCAAAGAAACAAAAATTTCTCAAAATGAAGTAACAAAAAATCCATTGATTAGCAACAATGAAAATGACTATAACAATTCTTTTAGATTAAAATACGATTTTAAAGATATTTGGCTTGTTCTAACATTCTTTATAAATTATGTTTTTCATAAGGTGTATTTATTTTAAATTATTATCAGCTTTAATTGATTTATTTCTTTTAACTAATTTGAAAATATTTTGTTTGAAAATAAATTTTTAGAATAAGAAAAAAAAATGTAATCAGTATTTTTTTAGAATACTCAAAAAAATTTAAAAACACAATACACATTAACACAGAAGGGAAAACTGTCGCTTATTTGTTTTGAGACTTTCTACATTAATAATAGGTATAGGTTTAATGAACTATCTTAAACCTTATAACCTTATATCATAAATAGTCTATGCAGAAAACAAGTTGCAAATTTGTTGCAATTTTTAAAAAATTAATTTATTACTTTTAGAAAATAAAATTCATTAATTTTTAGAATATTTTCTTTTAAATTTAACAAAACCCGGAAAGATTAGTGATTTTGGTTATGCTTGGTTTTGAGGTTCGCCAAAATTTTTTCATGTTAATTTTTAGTCATTCAATTTAATTTTAGGCGAACACATCTAGTCATTTTTCTTTTAAACGTTTTTGGTCTAAAAGATGTTGTAATTAAAATTAAGATGAACTGAAAAATGAATAATAATGAATTGTAAATCCAGGAATGGCTGGTTGAACGAACTCATGAAGCTCCTTTAACTTTTTAACAATACCCTTGTTTAACAACAATTTTAAATTGTATCTGTTTTTGTATACTCAATTAGTTTTTGAAACTAACCTCAAGTTTTAAAGTCTTTACTGAGTTATTTCTAGTCATAACGAATTGACTTGTTTAGTCTTCTTTAAAATTCTAAACATTTCATTCTAACCAAAAATTAAATAATTACCTTGGGTAAAACATCAATTTAAAAAAAGTTAAATAATGCTTAATTCCAAATTCATAGTAAATTCTTTAAAAAAACCAAGATAGTAAAAATTAGAGAAATTTTAATATAATTATCGTTAAAGTATAAGGAATCCTTTTAAATTTTTAATTTATTTCAATATTAAATGTTAGTAAATTTTATTTAGAATTTTTTGAAATAAATATGAATATTAGGCCAAATAGACTAACAAAGAAAAAAATGGATTAGATAATTTTATATTTTTAATTTTTTTAAATTTTTGTAATTAATTAAAAGAATTTATTATTTCAAATTTAATCTTGAAGAATCATTTTCTATAAAGCATTCAAATATTTATCTTTATTAAATAAAAATTTATTTGAATAACTTAAACGAAAGGAAAATTTATAAATATTAACTTATTTTTGGTTTGACAAGCCTTAAATAATCCATATCACAAGCAAAGATCAGATCAAATATCGCTCATATAGTATAATAATTGTTATGACAATAAATGAAGGTACCCAACATCACCAAAAACATGGTACCGAATATAGCACAAATTAAATTTGTTATCTACATTTAATTTTTGTACAAGCTTTTAGTTTGTTACTCAAACTTCTTAAAATTATTACATTTATTACAAATTTTAAATTCATAGAAATATTTTATTTTGTTTCCCTTAGTTTCCAAACCAGAGGAATGATTAAATAGAATTTTTTTACCCGATAATCAATTTTAAACAAATGTTAAATATGTTTTAAATTGCCTGACTTACTATTTAGCTTGATTAAATAATGCCTAAATTACAAATTTTTAAGATTAATAATCAAATAACTGTAAGAGGAGTATATGTAATCAGATATGTTGAAAGAAAAATTTATAAGTTAAGATATAAAATTGAATTAGTAAAAAATTGTTTCAAAAATCAACTTTAAAATTTATCCGAAATTTTAAGTAAGTTCGATTAGCTTTAAATGTTTTTTGAATTTAGAAATTAATAATAAAATGAGGTTAAAAAAAATTTTATTCGTCTGTTTATAAGCAAGTATAATTATTATTTTTTGTTAAAATAATATTTAATCTTAGCAATAAAATCGACTTTTTTAAGTCTTGACTTTAACTTGTTGAAATAATAAAAAAAGTACAAGTCATGATTATGACTTGTTGGAATTAAAATTTTTAAAAAGTTTAGAAAGGACATGTTCAACTTTTTTAACTTGACTTGAACTTTTTAAACGTACTTTAAAAATTATTTTCTTTGTTTGGAAACAAAGAAAGGCCATTCTTTTTATGCTGGATTTTTTAGGGCAAGATTTTCTCATTTTTTAAATATCATATTTCTTTAAATTATGATCGTAAACGTCCAAAATTGTCTAGATTTTACATTCCCTTGATGTGATTAAATAACCTTAAAGTGATGATATGATATATTCAATTTTTAGAAAAATATTTGACATTTAAATTCTCAGAAAAAATGGGTTTGAAAATTTTTTTAACAAATTGAACATAATTATGTTTGGCTGATCAAAAGTCTGGCACATCATATTTTTTAACATACCAGAAACTAGTTTTTCAGCATATGGATATTATTATATTTTAAATTATTTTTTGAGAGTATAAAATTAATTTTTATGTTTCTTTTATTATTTAAATTTTAGTGTTTTTTTTTTGATACTTTTAGATCAAAAAGTCATTAAAAAATGATTAGGGGCTTATATCAATCAGTTTTTTTGGTCTAAAAATAAACTGAGAAACTAAGCTTAATTAATTTTAATTATTACTTTTTAAAAACAAAAGTGAATTCAAATTAATTCACTTTGATTTTCTTATGCATTAGAAAATGATTACAGTTATGGAAATAAATTATTAATATTAAACATTCACAGGACTAGCTTTTAATCTTATCAGAATTTTTCTTTCTGATTAGTTAGTTTAAGAGGCAATTCAAAAATATTTAAAACTATTTTCTATTTAGAAATTAAAAATAAAATGAGGTTAAAAAAAATTTTATTCGTCTGTTTAAAAGCAAGTATAATATTTTTTTTTGTTAAAATGATAATTATTCTTAGCAATAAAATAAATTCAAATTCAAAAAATAAATTAAAACAAACATGTGACATCACTTTAATTGATCCAAACGAAAATGTTACGATTATTACAAATTTTACGAAAGATTTTCAACCATTTAATACCGAAATAATTTTTAATAAAACAACCATGAATAAGAATTTTATTGAAAATGTAAATATGGGTGGACAATCAGAGCCACAAAACTGTAAACCAGTTAGTCGGGTTGCCATAATAATTCCGTACAAAGATCGCGAACATAATCTACGAATTTTTTTGTACAATATTCATCCTTTTTTACAACGACAAAAATTAAACTATACAATTTTTGTAGTTGAACAAGTAAATAGTGATAAATTCAACAAAGGAAGTGTTAACAATGCTGCCTTTATTGAAATAATTCAAAAACCAACAAAAAACTTTACCCTACCAGCTGACTTTGATTGTATTGTTTTTCATGATGTTGATCTTCTTCCGAAAAGTAAATAATTTTAAATCTAGTAAAATGTGTAAATGTAAATGTGTTTCTGTAGGCTAATACATAAGTCAGGAAAAAAGTCTCAAAAAGTCATCAAAAAGTTAGCGTCAAGACTTTGAATTTAAAATTTTTAATTTTTCTAGTCAAAGTCATGACTTGTTGGATAAAATGATTGATTTCTATAGAATATTCATAAACTATAAGACATTTTTTATTTTCTTGGATCATTGTGTAAGTTCAGTTCAACAGTTAAGCCCAACATGGACTATTCACCTATTTCATAAGTTAAATAAATTAATTCTAAGACAAAATAAATTATATTTAGTAAATTAGTGAAAATTTGCAAAGTAAAAGCCAAGAAATTACATAATAATTAAATAATTATTTAAAATATAATTTCTTTTATTTAATAATTAATTTCTTTAAATAAATTAATTTTTACTTTAAAGTTATAAAGCTAGGATTTTAATAATAATAATAATAGTAATATTCTACGATCAACTTAGTTTAACTAAATTGACAAAGCAGGATAACTAATTTAATCCCATTATAGTAGACTTTTCAATGTTGTTTCTACCGACATTGTTGAATTCATTTTCGCTTACATCATACTTCTCTTTTTTTCATGTTACCATTACACAATAAAGTTCATAATTATGTTTCTTTTTTGTTTTTTTTTGTTTGTCATTTATTATCACTTCTCTAGTTAATATGGTAAATTAACATAAAAAGACTGTTGTATACTTGAGATAAATAAAACGTAAAAACTTTTTTTGCTGTTGTGACTTTTAAACAAATCTGATTAAAATGCGAACAAGTTTTGTAGAAAAAGCATCTTAAAATACACTAAAAAAAGTGCGATTGTGATTTTTTTTTTTAAATAAAATAAAAAAAAATATATTGTCATTATTTTTTTTATTTTAATTTGAAAATTAGATGTCGACAATCCCATATTTAATATTAATTTAAGAGAAAGTTCGGTCGTTAAAATACCTTTTCATTTGAAAATATTTTAGTATAAAAAAGGAAAATGCATCTTAACATGACAAATGACTGGTGAATTTTCTTTTAAAAATGACACATTTTTTTGGGAAAAGCAACCCAAACAAAGAAAAATTTTTTACTTAAATACTAGAATATTTCTTCATTTAGAAATTACTTCTATTTGATAAAATACGGAATATTTATTAATTTTAATTTGAGAATTAGAGGCTCGAATTATGCCATAACCTCAATTTTTTAATTTCCTAGTAGAAATAATTGATTTTTTTTAAAGTTGCCTTTTTGTGTTATAACAAAAATAACTTTTAAAATAATTTAGGATTTTTCATCTTTCTTTTAAAGTAATTTTTAATGAAGCAAAGTTGTGCAAATATTAATAAAAAAAATTTCGATTTAAAATTTCAATAAATCAATTTTTCCAAGATCAAAAAGGCTTCTTTAAAAATCTTTATTTATTTAAATTCAATAAATTTAATTAGTGTTTTAAGCTTATCTTAATCTGTATACATGTCCAGAGAAAAGACCTAAGCATTTGTCAATAATTGTCGGAAAATCAGACTTTCGAATTTATTATCCAATTCTAGTTGGTGGAGTAATTTTTTTTCGAATTGAAAATTTTGTTCAAGTCAATGGCTATTCGAATAGATTTTGGGGATGGGGTTTGTTTTTAAATATTAAAGTTTTTGTTCAATTAATAAATTAATAAATACAGGAGCAGAAGATGATGACATGTATTTCAGACTGAAGGCCACAAAACTGGGTTTTGATAGACCCATAAATAACACTGTATATACTATGTTAACACACAAAAAACAAATTAAAAATAAGAGGAGAGTTGCGTTACTCCGGGAAGGAAAATACAAATATTTAAATGATGGATTTAGTACAGTCAAATATAATCTAAAAGCTCGTATAAAATTACCTTTTTTTACTTATTTAATTTTAGATGTAGGAAAAGATAATTCTTGAGAAATAATTGCAAAATTTTGACATCCAATTTTTATTTTTATTTCTTACTCATATTTTAATAAATATATTACATTTTAAATATCAGTATGATTTGATTTTTCGAAATTCGAAATTAGTATGTATTTAGAATATGTTAAAAAACAAATAAAAAAAAATGAATTAATATAGTAAGCAAAACAGACCAGAAAAATCAGAAATGTTTCTTTAGATATAAAATTTTGTTTTGCTAAAAAAAATTCAAATTTATCATTTATTAAGTAATTCAATGGTATTAGTAAAAATGCTAGTTTATAAGTTTTTTTTTATTTTAAACTTGATTATCGATTTTGAGTTGTTCAAACAAACTGACCAAAGGAGGGAAGACCTCATTAAATACTATACAAAGGATCAAAAAGAGAGGACATAATCGCAGATACAAAAGAAAAAAATACAACGCAACACACTATCCACTGTTTTCTTAAAAAGTAAATCAGGTAAGTGGAATCTACTTCCAAGATCTTTTATGAATGCAAACAAAGTGAACGCTTTCAGAGTTGGACACATAAGTAGAACTGATTAAGTGCTTTGAAATTCTTAGGCATTAACATTATGTTTTCAGCAAACAAGACAACAACTCCTAGAAATTAAATTAAATTCTGGTCAAAGATTTTACTAATTTTTAAAAAAATATGAATCAAATATCCTTAAGATACTTACTTTTTAATTAGTCTTCTTTAAAAAAAAATACTATAAAATGTTTGTTCATTGTCCGATCAATAAAAAATATGGTTCACACAAAAAATAACATAAACTAACAACAAATTCTGTTAATTGAAAGCAGCTTTTGGAATCGTCTTAATTCTTTTTACAAAATTTAATTAAGACACAATCTAAAAATTCAGCTCAAGTGATCATATTATTTCTATATTCTTTTAACAAAACACTTAAAAATCATGAGAATTTTTTAATCAAAACCTAATAAATTTTACATTTGAATTAAGAAACTTAATAAATGTTTATTAAAAATCAAAATCAAGGAAAGAATTGTTAAAAATATTCTTAAAAATTAAATTTTTTAGTATTTAATCTTAAAAATCTTAAAAAAGTATAAGTGGAAATTTTATTAATTTTTTTTATTGAAAAAATTATTTTAAATACGTGAAGATTTGCTGAAATTTAATTAAATTTAACATTCAAAAACAAAACTCAAAAATGAGACGGGCAAGACTTCATTTAATTCTTCTAGCTCTGCTAATTGATTGCTTAAATAGTCAATCGCTATTTAATAAAGGTAAATTCAAGCTTGGCTTTAATTGAAAATCAAATAATTAAAAAAAAAGGATTAATTGGATGCTTTAAATATAGAGTATTTGAACATGAGTTTACTGCGTTTTCTCCTCATTCATCGGGAGAAGGAATAAGTCCGATTGAATGCCAGAAAGGCTGCTTTCTGATGGGATTCGAACTAGCTTCAATAAAAGAAAGAAATTTGTGTTTTTGCAAAAAAGGACCAGTTATTAACATGGAAAAAAATTCAGAGGAAAATTGTCAAGAAAACGTTTGTTTAGGCGATCCAAATTATTATTGTGGTTCCAACCTGTACACTTTGGTTTATTCTACCAAAATTTTTGTTCAAGTAAATAAAAAATTACCAGTTTCATAAACTAAATTCTCTATAGAGCTTAGAGATCGCTTTAAAAACCCAATTAGAATATAACTTTGTCATTGAAATCAACACTGAGGCGCCAATCCTTTATACAATCAACAATATTGGAGTCATCAGTTCTTACGATGGATCAAAAGACCTTAATTTGACCAATTTTTCATTGTCTCAATTTATTCCCTCGAATGCAGTAGAATCTTTACAAATAGTTGCCACAATGGAGAAGAAAATAAGTTATATTGTAATTTTATTTAAATTATTTTCTAATGCCTAAGCTATTCTGCAAATTTGCAGAGCTTTAACAGAATTACTAAAATTGACTGATTCTCAAAGGTTTGATAAAACATTTGATATTAGGGATCTGAGATTTGTTCAATGACATTTAACACTTAAAGGTCGAAGGGATTTTTCGTTCCTTTTATTTGACTCGTTTTTTTACTTTTTTCAAAGAAAAAAATATATTTTGTAATAAAAATTAAATATTTTTATATTATTTTTGATTTAAGATATGATTGAAAAAAAAAATTATTAAATTTATTGAATAAAAAACAAAAAAAGGAAGTAACAAAAAGGGTTCAAAAGACCCCTCCGGCCTTTGAGTGTTAACATAAATATAAATTTTTAGGATGAGTCTAAAAATTTTGCGCTTTATTTTTTTAGCTTTTTTAAATTTATCAATAAAAATTATATTTTCAACATATAAATCATTATGCTTTATAGTCTTCTTTTAAAGCTTTTTATCAGTGATTAGTTTGATTCCTTCTCTCTTGTTGATGAGGAAGATGTTCTATACCTTCCATTTATTCTATTTCTCTCGTTTTTCTTCTAGTTATGAGGATTTCTCTTGAACTGAAGCATACATTCGTTCTACTTGTTTAAAACACAGTACAGTATTTTTAGCATGACCGTCTGGGACTAGCTCAAATTGTATTAACCCTTGGAAATTTCACTAAACACACAACATCATCTTCATATATCTTCATCTATCAAAACGTCCTTTTTCACGACTTACTGAGGTGGTTGAGATAGGTTCAACTATTGATTTCTGTTATCATAATTTTGAAAATACATCCACTTCTCATCAAAAATAATAATCTGAATCAAAAACAGTTGGACTTTTTTTAAGTAGTTTCCTAAAAATTTCAATGCATCGAGATGTCTGGACAACTAGACCATTTCTTCCTCTGAATTATTGTATCAACACTATTAAATTTTTCAAACCAATATTGTACCCTTTTTATTTATAGAACATTTTCACTTTCCATTAGACATATTTGACAAGTCGCTTCTGTTGCTGCTGATAGGCCTTTTTTACAATAATGACGAAATAATATCAAAATTTCAAAATTTTCATTTTATAAAATTATAAGAATTTAATGAGCATAAAGTTATACAAATTATTTAGGAGATCACTCAATTCTGCTTATTTTAGAATTTAAAAAATTTTAAATTTTTTAAAGGATAGAACTACTATAATCAAAATTGAAAATCAACCAAAAATTGACTCATTTAAAGTATTATGTCCTTCTGTTGTTTCTTCAATCGACAATTTATATTGTAATATTGAAATAATTGGCTATTCGGAAGCAGACTTACTTATTGAATATGATGATAAAATCTCAGATAGTGTAAAAATTCCAAGTTTGATTAGTTATAAATTAAATAATTGAACAATAAAACAAATTTTTTTTTAGAACCTTTAATGAACTTATACGGTTCATTTGTTTCTCAAAATTTAATAAATTCTGAAATCCAAACAATTCTTCTGGATAAAAATATGTATTACTTTTTATCAAATGGACAAATTGCCGAATCATGTACTTTGAAGTCAATTGAACTCTATTCATTTGATGAATTCAATTTAAAATTACATGTAATTTTTTTTTCATTAATTTTTAAATATTAAAAAACTTATCTCAAAGCTGGTTGAGTTTGAGGACTTGAATAACAAATCGAATTCAGGTTTTTTTCAATGTTTAGATACATTTAGTAAGATAAAAGTGTCATGCCATAATTACAACAGTCTCAAATACTTGAATAGTTCAATAACATTCAAAAAAACCTATAACCTTACTCTGAAAAAAGGATATAACTTATTTTTTTCAAAACAAATATCTGAATTTCATGAATTTTTTCAACAAAATTGGTTCATTCTACTAGAGCCCATGAGCAATAGTCAATTATTAGCTAACTCTTTTTATCAAAACGAAACTGATTACACAATAGATAAAAGTAATCTAAACATTCAAAGACTTGGGCGAAAAATTATGTTTTCAATCAATACAGAGAAATATCATATAATAAGCAGCTTTAGATCATTCAAAAATCATGGAAATAAATCTGCAAACTTTCAAATTATTCATCGAAATTCATCAAAAATTTCGCATGGAATAACTACAAATTTTACAGTAATTGAACCTGTTCACAACTTAGTGATAGATCCAGTTTTTCGATCATGCAGTGTAGATCGCTTGTGTGAATTTAGAGCCAAAACCACTTCTGGATCAGACATCAAATACCGTTGGACAATAAATTCTAATTTAACTCCTTCTATTGCTGGTCAAATGGCCTTCAAATTTTCCGAATTAGGAATCTATTCTATAAAGCTGGATGCATGGAACAATGTTTCTTTTCAATCAACTCAAATGAATTATACAATAAATGAAGGCTTGCAAGAAATTTCACTTCATGCTGGAAATCAAGACATGAGCACATCAATTACAAATAAATCTGCTTTGTTTTTGTTTAGAATACGAACAGTTCAAGACTACACATGTGTCATTAACTTTGGAGATTCTTTTACAAATTTTAATTTTACTGATAAGCAAAAAGACTTTAATAATGATTACATTAGTCATGCATATTTAAAATCAGGCTCTTATTCAGTGACATTAGCATGCTACCAAGGAATAGACTCACTTCAATTAAATTTCATTCATATAGTTCAAGATGAAATATCAGGCTTTGGTTTGATTGAAAAAGGAGTTGACATATCTGTGGCTTTCTATAAAATCGGTTTCAAATTTGAAAGTGGTACAGATATGTCGATAATTTTAGAAATAGATTCAATAAATGATGCCTTGGTTACTTTTGATAAAACCGCTCTAGTTGGCTACAGTGGATTACGTATTAATTATGGCTATGCGAGAATTTTAAACATTTCCATTAAAGCATACAACTTGGTATCATTTGTGTCTGTGAGCGAATTTTTTGAAATAAGCTCATCCTTACTAAACCCTCAGCTAATAATATCTCCTTATAAAAATAATTATGTCTATGAATTTTTGCCTACTTCTATTAATTATAGAATAAAAGTTGAAAAAGGTAACAATGTGAGGGTGGATATTTTCTTTGGAAATGAAGAAAATTCAGAGCCTAGTGTGAGCCGAATATTTGATGGAGAGTGGACTAGTGACTTTGTTTATAACTATACTCATAGCAAACCTGGCGACTATGTTGTTAGAGTAAAAGTGTCTAATGCGTTTAGCAATTTTGATTTTTACAAAAGAATATCATTTATAAGTAGAGTGGATCAATTGACATGCTTGCCAATTCCAAGTATTGTCCTGCTAAAATTTGGCAGGGCTTTTGTAGAATTTAGAGTGAAAAGTATTGGAGAAAGCGATCCGGGCTCGCGGACTACGGTCAAATTTTGGCCAGGTGATTCGACTAATTCCACTCACGGCTCTTTCATGCTAGGAATTAAAAATTTTGAAAACAAAATACCTTTATCTTACACTTATTCTCAACTTGGAAATTTTAGACCTATTTTACTTATTGAGAATGAGATAAGTAAGAAATATTTTCAATTGAATGTAACGGTTGTGTCAAGCTCAGTGGACGATATGTATGTTGTCTTAAGGCCGCAAGCAGTAATGACAAATCAGCCATTTGAAGTTTCTGTACACATATTGAATGCTTATTATGTGAATATTACATGGCTTTTTGATAATGTTACAATTAGTCAAAATAAATTATGTGAGTATAATTTATCTATTATTTAACTATCTAAATCAATAAATCTGAACTTAAAAATTTCAATTTAAAAAAAAATTATATTAAAAAACCCAAATAATGCAAAAATTCAGACATATTCCTTAAAAAAAGTTAAGATACTTTATTTTGTTTAATTTCCAATAAAGTGCTTAAAGAAATTCATTTTAAAAAGGTTGAATTTTCGACAAAAATAAAAATCTAAAAATAGAAAATAATTTTTCATCCTCATAAAACAAAAAACCAACTTTGCCGAAAACACTTTTTCAGATTTTTCAATATGTGCCGCTAAACTATAAAAAAAAATTTAATTTTTGAATCTTTTTAAAAAAAGTAAATAAAAAAAATTTTAGCATATGGTTGTATTTCGGTCACTAAATCCACTTGTAAATATTCTAAATTTTTTTTAAATTAATATTTAAATATTAAAAATAATTATTGAAAAGCTAGTTGCAAATTTTGAAAAAAATTGAAAAAGAGTGTCGATTTTTTTGCTTTTAATTGAAATTTTTGAAAATTCAATTATGCTATTTAAGCTACAAAAAGAGTAATTGAAGAAAAAAAAGTGTTCAATTCGGGAAACATTATAAGAAATGCAATTCTTTCAGTAACAGCAATGGACACATTTACATCCAAAACAACTAATATTGTGGTTAATGTTCAAAATCCAATTAATGATTTTGAAGTTTATACCGAACCATTAGAACCAATTATATTCAATAAAGGTTGAATTTTCTAAAAATTTTCATATTTTTTACTTTTTTTTTTTTTAGATCAGAATGGAAAAGAAATTCAGTTTTATATAGAATTAGATACAAATGTGACTAGTCCCTTTTTCTTGGTAAATTTTGACGATGGTTCTAGGATAAGTTTCGAGCAAGAAATAAAGAATGGTAGTATTTCTTTCCAGCATTTTTTTAGATTCAGTGGTATTTATAATGTAAATGTTACAATTTATAATCTTGTTTCGCGAATTTCAAAGACAATTCGGGTAAAACAAAATTGTATACAAATAAAATTTTTTGCTAAATTTTTTTTTTAGATTGAAATTTTAGAAGATTTCCAAAATTTTGATTGTAGACCAACTTGGCGTCTTTATCCATTTAGCTTTTCTGATGATTACAATGTATCTAAAATTGGAGAGTTTTATCTGCCGCGAAAAGAATACGATTTAAGGTTTAAATGCTTCTGGATCAATAAAGGTAGTCTTTTAATTAAATCAATTTAATTTAGAAGAATTTAAGTCTGTATCTATTCTTGCCAGTTTCTTAGACAAATTTTTTAAATTATTACTTTTAAAAATATAATGTCTAAATATTAAGATTAAATTATATGATCAAATTTTTGGGAAATTTATCAACAGTGAAACAGTAAAATGTATTAGAATTTAAACTGATATTAAGTTAAGAATAAGCTTTAGATTTAGCATGATTTTTGATTGTAAAAAAATTCGAAAATAGCATTTTTGATTTCTGAATAGATTAAATTCACAATAATTTGCCCTAATTAAATATATGAATTCTAGTTTATTCATATATATTCAAAAAAACAAAAACAATCTACATTTGTTATTTTAATTTCATATAAATTTAATTTGATATAAATCAAAATTTTAAATTTTAAAACTAATTAAAAGAATTTTATCATTTTAAAAAATTTGGCCCAAAAAAATATGAAAGACTTTTCTTCGGAATTTTGCTGTTACTAATCATGTGGCAGGAAAGTGAAAAAGACAAATTTCATGGTATAAATTTTAATTGAAAATTTTATTTTCAAATAAAAACTTGAATATAACACAAATTTAATCTTATATTTTGTCCTAATCATGTATCTTCACCAATAGCGACTATGTCTTTGAAAATGAATCTAGTCTTCGTTGTATCTAATTACTATAGCTGTAAAAACATCTTCGCAAGCCTGCTTGCCGTTGATTATTATTATTATTATTATATATCTTCTTAAGAAGTTACCAAATACTGATGTTAAGTTTAAACTCTTAGCACAGTCTTGCTCAATATGATGAATTTACTTTATTTTGCGTTACATGAAAATCTAGAAAACAGTATTTATCGTAAAATAAATATTGCAAATTTTTGATAATAATTGTAAAATTCATTGAAAAAAAAATTCCGAAATTTTTTGAAAAATTAAACTTTTATAAAATAAAAATTTGAATAAATCGGAAATTTCCGATAATTCCTTTTTTTTACATTTAATTGTTCAGTATTTTTAACAAATTAATTGTTTAGTATTTTCTTATGATTTAGAATCATTTTTGATTATTATTAGCAATTAAGTTATATTTTTTTCAATTTAAATTAGAAAACGATTTTTACCTTTAGGATTTAATGTAAATAATCGTAAAATTTCAAATTTTAAATAAAATTAAATAAAAATTGGAAAATTCTTCTTTTTTTATTTTTTAAGATTCACCAATTGATAATTACTCAATTCAATATGGTTCATATTCTGTTAACTCTTCAATATTTGACCAAAATGATGTTGTAAAACTTAACAACTTGGCTGAAATTGTAATCACCCTTAACTCTGAAACATTAAAAAATCAGCAGGTTAATTTTCAATTAAGCAAATGTTCTCATTATTAAAAAAACAACTTTTAGGATAACCAAGTGATAATTAATATAAAAAACAATTTATTCTCAAAATCGTACCAAGCATTTATCAGACCTGTATCAAGCATTAAAGACATTGTTCCCATCATAGACGATTCAATTAATAAGAAAAATGAAGCAAGAATTTTGCGCTTTTCGTTTGAGTCACTTGGTGAACCATCTTGTGCTCTCATAACCCAAAATATTAATGGCTTTAGAAATTTTCTGTTCACTATTGGAACCAGTTTAGAAACATGCAAGGCTTATTATCCATATATTCAATTCAAGGAAAATTACCAAATAACAAATTTAAATATTTGGTTATTTTCAATCGTGTTCAAGCAAACTGGCCTGATTAATATAGAAGCGTTTGTAAAAAATGAATATTCAAGTAGTAGTGTATCAACAAGCATTACAGTATCTGATTTTGATTGCAATAGACCTCAAGTTAATATAGAAAATCGACATTCTCATTTCTATGAACCACAATTAATTCAAAGATCAAAAAGATTTTCTATAATTGCAACAACAAGAATTAATTGTAAACTAAGTCTTCAAAATGTTCGTCAATGGGCTCTGTTTTTGATCCAAGAATCAAATGGTAATGAAATTCGAAAAATCAGCATTGATTCTAACCCTACATCAAGCTTCAGTGAATTAGTCATTCCTTCAAAAAGTTTACCATATGGTCTGTACAAATTTGTTTACAAAATAGAAATGGTAGGAAATGAAATTGATTTGAGAGCTTTTCAAGTAGAAATGGATCACTATGTAAAGATAGTACCTAGTGGAATAGTTGTTCAAGTTTTTCCTGGGGGAATGAGAAAAATTAGACGTGGAATAGATCAAAGTATTATTTTAGATCCGACATTTTATTCATACGATCTCGACTCTGTTTACCCAATTAAAAATTTAAAGTTCAAATACTATTGTACAATTTTTGAAAATGGAATTTTGGTTAAAAGTCCTCAAATTTCACTTGATTACTCGATAGATCTAAATGCGATAAAATCAAATTTTTCAGCTTATTCAAATTATTCTTGCTTTGATTCAGCTGAGTCATTTACATTTGATGTAACTGAAAATGTGCTAACAATACCAGCTCAAGGATTGTCTTATATGCCATTTAGACAATACAGTTTCACTGTTATGACAAGCTATTTACAAATAAATTATTCACAGAATGTTATTATAGAGATTGATTCGTATAGCAGTATACCAGTCATAAATATAAGGTTAATTTTTTGAATAAAATTTTGAATAAATAAAAATATTTTATTTATTTTCTAAATTATTAGATGCAAGTTCAGAAGAGAATGTAGTCCATACAAAGATTATATGTTAATAAATCCTGTTTCAAAATTAATGATTACCGGTGAATGTGAAAGTGGCTGTGAATATATATCTAGTTTTGAATATGAGTTCAGAATTTATAAAAAATGGACTATTTCTAATCTTGATAATAGAGATTTATGGATTGCATTGAACATAAGCGAATATGCCTCTGTTGGAAAAGGTAAAAAATATAAAATTAAGTTTTTTTCATAATTTTTTAAAAATCAGTAAAGGTTTTTCTTAATTTTTTAAAAATCAGTAAAGGTTTTTCTTAATTTTTAAGATTTTGGAAAATTTTTCAAGTCATTTACTTTATCGTCAGTAAATCAAAAAAATATTTCTACTAATTTAAATTGAAAAATTTTCTAAAGGATCAAATACACTTTTCTTTTAAAAAACCATATATGTGAAAATTTTGGCTAAAAAATTATTCATGAAAGTTTGTAAATGCTTTTGGTAAAAAAATGAAAAAAAATTTAGACTTTTTTCGAATTTTTATTTAAAAATTTGCAGCTATACATTTTCTAGGACAATTTTTGACTTCATAGGATGAAGGGTATTCGGAAAAATTATTAAACTGATATTGAGAGCTGAGTATATCTCTTTTATTATTCAAATTTGATTAAGAAAAAACATAAAATAAAGTTAATTATCAATTAAATTCGAAAAAAATACGCTCATGTTATTTTAAGGTTTTTGAAAAATATTTTTCTTTTTAAAATAATTTCAGCAAACTTAAATTAATGAAATTTGAATTTTTTTTTTCAAGAATTATTTTCAAATGAATTGACAATATTGAAAGAACTGTTTTTAGAAAATCAAAATGAGCTTTTTAAAGTTGAATTTATGGTTAAAACAGTATCGATTTCAAATGGAATTTCTTTAGGATCAGCTTCTCTTTTTTTAGCAGTAAATAAACCACCTAAAAATGGATCTTGTGAAATAAATCCAAAAAATGGCTTTTCTGGAAGCACAATTTTTACAATAGAATGTCGCAATTGGTATGATTCGGATGGTTTTATCAATAGCTATGAGTTTTATTGTAATTTAAATAATAAATTTTATTTTGAATTGCTGATGTATTTTTTTAGTTAATTACTTAAACAACCAAAAAAATATAACTCTTGGATTAAATGATAGTGGTTATTTTGAAACAGTCCTACCTGATGGTCCAATTTACGATCAATACAGACTAAATGTTTTCGTTAAAATAAATGATAACTTAAATAGTCATTCAATATATCAATTGGAACCAATTTATGTATCGTTGAATAAATCAGACTCATTAAGATTGATTGAAGAATTTAAAAATGAAAATACAGAGTCTCCTATCAATAGACTTCTATTTGAATCAAATTCGATGCATACACTAAAAAACTTGTTGGTCTTTGTTTATTCACTAAATGAACTCAGTCGCATCGATAAAAAGAGCTTAATTGAAGCAAATATTAATTCGAATATTTTTCTTACTACCTTTGGTCCAAAAACAAACATAAGTTATGAGGCACGTTTTGAAGATATTTTTACGCTCGTGCCAAATTTTCTAGTTTCTGAAATTGTAAGTTCTAATCTTTAATTATTTTTTTTAGATAAGAATAAATTTATATTCTTTTTAAGATAAATATAACTTCAAATGATTATGAAACAAGAAGAAATTCAAGAGCTTCGATCAGAGAGACAGTCGTCAACTTTATTAGCAACATAAGCTTGCTTGATTTGGCTAGTTTTAAGTTTAAAACTGAATTATTGGCAGAAATTACTGCCGATAATAGCGAAATTACTAGGAAAACATCTGTATAATTTTTATAGTTTTTATTTAAAAAAAATCTAAAATATAAACTTTTAATTTTTTTTAAATAAAGATTCAAGCAACAAAGCAAATTTTGGATCTGTTAAAAACAAAAAATTTAATTGAAAGTATTTATGAACAAGATGTGATTGACATAGTTAATAATTTGGCAAATACAATGGCAAATATTTTGCAAGGACTATCTACAATGATAAATGAACGTCAGCCATCTCTTCATTTAGATTATTTACGTGCTTTAACTTTGCCATCTGAGTATGATACAGATTTAGAAAATTTCTGGTCGAACCCAAGTAATTTTTTATTTTCTAATTTAAAACTTTCAGATAAAATTTATTTTCATTAAAACTCGTTATTGAAATTTTGTTCTCATAAAACTTGCTAACAAAAAAACCTTGTTCTTTAAATTTGAATTCTTAGTTTAAATAAAAAATAATAATTTAATGGTTAAAAAAAAGTATCGATATTATTTCAAAGTAGCTTTTTTTTGACAGGCCTCAGTATAATTAACAACATTATCTAAACATGGTTAAATATGGTTTATTTACCAAAAAAAAATTATACAAAATCATTAACTAACCGAATTTTGATCAATGGAAACTAAAAAAAATAAATGTTACTACTAGATTGCTTAATGGAGTCTGAGATTGCTGATTTAAATAAAAGATGCTTATTTGACTTTTAATCTACGGCTATTATGCTCTGACCCAAACAAGTCAAAACAGCTTATAAATTGTTAGCTTACCTAGTTTTGTTGGTAGCTATGCAATCTTAGAATCTTCACTATACCATATTCCCATGTTAAATATTGCAGTCTCATAAATCTAAAAACAGTTTTGACGCTTGTTTTAAAACCATTTCGCTCTTGTTAAAACATCTTTAATTACTCCCCATTCTCCAAAGAATTTTTTTTAAGCCTTTCCAATATTTTTTGATATTGAAAGTCTTTAAATGATAAAAACATGTGCTGGAGCTTTGCATTTATCATGCATATATCTCTGTTTCTGATAGTTTTACTTCGATTTTGAACGTTTGTGGTTTAGATCCATATTTTTGTTTGAATATGTCAAAATAGATTTAGAGTCATAAACTGATTTATTTTGTCTTTTAAAATTAAAAAGATTTTTTAAAATCATTTTTGTAAAAATTTATTGTCTATTTTTTTATTTAATAGTCTTTTTATTTAGTCAATATTTAAACATAAGATAAGAACATTAAAAAATAAAAATTCAACAAAATTACAAATCAATGTTTTTCCAAGGCTTTCTTTGCCTTAGTCATCTTACCAACTTTTTTCTTTGGTTCAATTGCTACTATAATATAGTGATTGGAAGTTGTAAGTCAATTTCAATTAATGTTGACACTTACTAAATATTCTTAACATTAAACCAAGTTTTTTAAACTATTAGAGTCAACAAAAAACTTGTTTATTAACTGAATTTTTTTGAAAAAATTGAAAAAAGAAAAAAAAATTTTAATATTTTTTAAGGATTCAAAAATCTTTATATATCAGCTGATAAAGGTTTATATCACCCAAATTTAGTCTGTGCAAAAACTGTGCAACTTAATTTTAATAATTTTTTAATTTTTATACTGTTTTTGGACAATTGCAGAGTTTTCGAAAAAACTAAATTTGAGTGATATTAACCTTTATCAGATGATACATTTTGCAGAACGATTTTTGGACCCTTAAAATTTTTGTTTTGTTTTTTGTTCCAAAATTCACGGCGCCAAAATATCGACTATACAGGATTGAACTAATTGTGGAATATATAGGGAATAAATAACCCATTGAAAATAATATTACATTGACGCATTACACATCATGTGCGGACACAAACATCAACATATCAACCTCTTAAAGAATCTTATGTATTAAAAATTTTTCTCATGTATTTGTTTGATAAATAATTCATTAAGTCTATTTTCAATTTTCAAGAGGTCTGATATAATTGTGTGGTTTTCTGTGAAGAGAGCATAGCTTTTTTATAATTGGCGGCCACTGGACCGTCAAAAATTGGTGTTGGCTGTTCTGATGGCCATCATAATAGTTTTTCTTTTAAAATTTGTAACTTAATATACTTAAATAATACTTATATAATTTGTAACTTTAATTTTATTTTAAAAGATAACTTTTTAAATGAGGGACAAACAGAATATTCAGAACAAGTAATTGGAGAAAATAAGAATATTTTACATCAAAAGATTCAAATAAATGAAGCTATTTCTACCACAAAAACAATTATAGATTCTTTATCAATTGATTTGGCAGAGTATTCACCACTCGGAGACTCTATTCAAATATCTACTACATCAATTCAAATGTCAATAAAAAGAGTTAGAGCTTCCGATTTGAATACGAATATTTTCGAAGGTTTGGGCAAAATTGAGCTACCTTCTTTTTGTGATTTAATAGGCAATAACCAAACCGAATTTTCAAATATTACAGAATTTTTTGACTGGAATAATTTAAATAATTGCACTAATGAACAAATTACAGTTCAAGTATTTTAGAAATAAAAATTTATTTTTAAATATATTTATTATTTTTTAAGATTATTTCCAAAGCATCCGCTCCTGCTGGTTTCAATTCAGATAATGAAACAAAGATTGGTCTTTCAAATTCTCTTAGTATAAAGTTTTTTAATTCAGATAAAATTGAAATTCCGATAAAACGCTCTTTGAAGCCTATTCATTTATTTATAGCACGAGATCCATCTTTTACATTTCCAGAATTTTACTTTGTTAATACGACGGGATTTGATAACAGTAGTGAAATTTTGGTGAATAAATTTGATATATCCACCACCAATGCATCGCTACACATTCACCTCAAGCCATCTGATATTTTCACGGGCTATTTGATGGTTATAAAATTTGGTAAAATGCCTATTCTTCAAAAGGACATAACTGATATTGATAAATGGAAAATATTTTGTCCGATTGAAGAACAATTCACCAAGAATAAAACTTTTCTTATGTTTATGAATCAGACTGAAATAAATGGATTTAAAGGTTCTGTTGGAGTGGGAATTAGAGAACTAAATTCTGATGAATTTGAACAATATTGTGTTTCAAAAACAAGATCACAAAATCAGATGCCTGACTATGTATCGAATGTTACATTTACCAGTGATTTTTATCTAAAATTTTACTCATCAGGATGCTATTACTTAAATGAAGAGACAGGCTGGTGGAGTTCTGACGGAATAGAAATTATGTCCGACACTGACGAAAAATACACTCATTGTGTAACAAATCATTTAACTGAATTTGCAGGCGGTTTGTTGATTTTACCAGCAGAGATTAATTTTAACTATGTTTTTTCCAATGCTGATTTTACCAAAAACCCGACAATTTACATCACAGTAATTGTAATGACTTGTGTTTATTTTTTATTTTTAATTTGGGGAAGATATCAAGATACAATTGATTCAAATAAAATTGGAATTTGTCTTCTCAAAGACAACCAACCTTTGGATAGTTATTTCTATGAAGTTATTGTATTTAGTGGATCCAGAGCTAATTCTGAGACTGATTCGCGAGTAAGCATCATATTGTCCGGTGATTGTGATGATACAAAACCACGAATTTTGGAAGATCCTAAACGAAAATGTTTCAGAAGAGGAGGTGTCGATTCTTTTATCTTGTCAACCTCACAGTAAGTTTCTCTATATTTGTTATGTCATTTTTAAATGTTATAATGCCATAAGTATATTATTTATGGCATATTTTGCTTTTTATTAAAAAATTAAAATAATATTTTAAAGTGTTAAAAAATTAAAAATGTAAAAGTAGAAATAAATAATTTTGATTTATTTTATTATGTTCGTAAAATTAAAAAAAAACACAGTACAATTTTTGTTCAATTTTTTTTGTCCTCTTTTTGACATAATCCATCATATTTATCTTTCACCCGGATTTTATTGAGTTAATTGCTTCTATTATTTTTTTTAATTTCTTAATATAATTTCAATTCAAAATAACGATAACACCTTTTTACAATTTGAAGAAATTTTTACCCCTAAGATCTGAGATTGAACGTACTTCATCAAATAATAGTATATTTCTTATATTTGAAAACTTTTCACTCCAAAAAGGTAACTCAATTAAAAAAAATTGCTATTTTCTCTTCTATTACAAACTGATGTAGACTTATAATGAAGTCTAACGGTTCATTAGATTTAAGACGTTTTTAAATTAAAGAGATTTAAGATTTAAACATCAATTAATTAAATTTTAGAACCAAGTCATCAAGGAAAGTGAAAAAAAAGAAATTAACAAAAGCTTTACAGAGATTAAAAAATAGCGAAATAATGCTAACGAATGAGGAGCAGAGTTAGCTAAAAATCAAAGTCTGACTTTGACATAAAATTATCTTGAGCTCAAGTCAAAATTGCTATTTTCTCTTCTATTACAAACTGATGTAGACTTATAATGAAGTCTAACGGTTCATTAGATTTAAGAAAGGGTCTTAAATAAAAACATTAATATATTTCTCTATTATATCATCTTTTTATTTAAAATTTTAGCTAAAATTTAAATGCTAAAGAGGAGTATGATAATTTTTTTAAACATTTTTTTTTAAATGACTTTTCTTTTATTCCACATTTTTCTTTTCCTTTTTTTAAATGTTGTTAATTTTGTGTTTTTATAATTTAATTAAAAAAACGTTTTTTTTTAAATCTAAAATTTATTTACTTCTAGAAAATTAATTATTTTTTTTAAAATATCAGTTATCTTTTTTTTTAAATGATAACTTAAATTGAAAAAATATTTTTATCCTAAAAATTCAAAATAAAAGTACAGACTTGACTTTTTACCAACTCTGGGTTAGGAGTTGCGCAACTACATAATTGATTTTTTTTGTAAAAAAAAAACAACTCAAATAAAGGAAATGTTATCCCTAAAATATTAGCAAGTTTCTTCTATTTTTGTTAACTTATGTTTGAAGAAATACAGTAATTATATTGATAGCCTTAGATTGGCCGAATAAATTTTGTCAACAATTAAATTGTCAACTGTATATTTTATCAACAAATGAATTATCAATTTTAATCATAAAAATCAATTTATCAACTGAATAAAAGATCAACAGTATATTTTTTCAACAATTTTATTTAAAAAAAAATACAATTTGTAAGCAAAAAAATGTGAAAAAAATAAAAAAGATAATTTAACGAAATAAAAAATTAAATTTTAATGTTATATTTTACAGTTTTATATTCCCGGATATGATCTAAGGGGTTTGAAGGAAATTCTGCAATTTTTTTATTTTTTAAACATTCATTAAAATGAGCTCGCATATCACATTGAGAATACTTGAGAGTTGACGGATCGACATTACGACACAAATCGAAAGCGTACACTATGGCTTTTGTTTTAAGATAATAATTAAGAGTATCAGGTATGTGACCAGTGCTGGTCACCTAATTTTCTAAGGGGTAATATGTGACCAAATGATTGAATAAAAAATATTTAAAGAAAATTACGTGACCAAAAATTTTATTATGTGAACAAGCTAAAAAATATGTGACCAAAAAAATTAAAAAAATGACTATTATAAATGATAATTTTTTTAAATTTGACTATTATAAAAGTTAAATGTAATGTTTTTAATGTTTGTGTTAATGTTTTTGTTAATGTTAATGTCTTAATGTTTTTTAGATATATGTATTTTTAACCCTTTTTGCTCAAAATAATTACCATATTCAGGACACTTAACAGGACTTCGTTTGTTGCTAAGATTTTTTTTACTTCTTCAACAGTTTCCTCGTTCCATTTTGGTATTTCAAGTGCCTGTTTTTCATAAACTAAACTTTTAAATTTAATCTTATCAAAATAATTTTTGACAAAAATTTTAGAAAAATTTTACTATTTATAATTTTTGTTTTTAATCATGATTAAGTGAATTTTGAAATTTTAACTATGATTCAAATTTAAGCTTACTTTAATACAATCATTAATTATTTGGATTTTTATTTTATGTGACCAATTGAAGAATTAAGTGACCAAGACCAGCTCACATATTACCCCTTAGAAAATTAGATGACCAGCACTGGTCTCATTATATTATAGGTGAGGGGTCTTGGTCACATAACACAATTGACCCTATTCAAAATCTTAATAAGTTGATAATTAATACTCTATTGATCTTTATTTGTTTATTTAATTATTAGTTGACAATTTTTACTCTTTAATTTTTATTTTTATTTTTTGTTGATAAATTTATCTGTTGATATTTTATTTGTTGACAAAATATAC
Source organism: Brachionus koreanus (assembly GCA_016987375.1). Taxonomy (NCBI): domain Eukaryota; kingdom Metazoa; phylum Rotifera; class Eurotatoria; order Ploima; family Brachionidae; genus Brachionus; species Brachionus koreanus. Next base: position 2,161,625 of record PJRA01000508.1, read on the forward strand.
TGTTGATAATTTAATTGTTGACAAATTAATTTTGCCCCTTAGGTTAATCTAAGTTTAAAAAACAATTTTTTAGTATTAAAATTTTGGCTTTTTAACACTTAATAATTTTTAACTTTTTAGGAAATTTTTTTCTTGAGGATATTTTAAAATTTTTTAATTTACACATATTAATCCAATTTACAAATATTTGATTAAAACAATTCCAATTCTGAATAGTTTTGTATTAACAAAATGAATGGAAACAAAATTTTGGCAAAAATTACTTACCTTAAATTAAGATAGAAAAAAGGTTGCTGTGAATTTCAAATGAAAGCTGAAAAAACGAAAATTTTTCCTTTATTTTATAAAACAAAATAAAAATAATCTCAATTAAGAAAATCAAAGATTGTTTAGCCTTGAATTAACTTCATTTTTCTAATTATTAGCTTTAAAAAAAGATCAAAATCTAAATAATAGGATAGTTTTTAAGAAAAAATTATTTAAAATTAATAATTGAATAATTTAATTTAACACTCAAAGACCAGAAGAATTTTTGAAGCATTTTTTTTTTATAGTTTATAAAATAGATTATTTTTTCTTATTTTGGATTTAATTTTATTTAAAGAAATTAAAATATTATTTTTGAAGAAGTTTGGGTAACTTGAGTTATGTTCGAGTATGGCATGATAATTCGGGCGACGGCAGCAAAGCTTCTTGGTACTTAAAATTTATTTTGATACGAGATTTACAAACAGAGAAAAAATATTATTTTATGTGTCAAAATTGGTTTGCTGTTGAGATGAATGATGGTGTTATTGACAGAATCCTGCCAGTTGTTTATGATTTGAAGAACTCTCAAAACCTCAAAGCATTGATTGGCTTTCAGACCAAGCAGAACATAGCTGATGATCACATATGGTTTTCAATATTTACCAGACCAGTTCAAAGCTCTTTTTCCCGAGTCGAGAGAATAACATGCTGCTTTGTTCTTCTTCTAGTCACAATGCTAATAAATATTCTTTATTACGAGGAAGAAAATGACTTTTCTCCAACTTGTATTCAAATTGGCTACATTTTGCTTTCAAGTGAACAAATTGTCACTGGCCTAATTTCAAGTTTGCTTGTCATTGTACCAAATTTGATACTGGTTGAAATTTTTCGAAAAAGCAGAAGGCGAAGGCCTAAATACACTGAAGTTATTAAGCAAATGAAGCGTTCACTAGTACCAAAAAAAATTGCTATAAGAAAATTGTAAAATAAAATACGTTAAAAGAATTAAAAATTTTAAATTGAATTTTTTTTATTTTAGAGATAGAATTGGAAAATTATCAATAGAAAATGATGAAAAAAAAGCGAAGTCAAAATTTTCTCTTCGACTTCCATGGTGGTTTAAAATAATCGGATTCATAATATCATACATTGTTATTGGTATTTCAATTTTTTTCATCATTGTGAAAGGAATTGAGTTTGGCGATGAAAAAGTTGGAAAATGGCTAACTTCATTTTTAATTTCAGTTTTTTCATCTATTTTTTTAACTCAGCCAATTAAAGTTGTATTCTTAGGAGTTTTTTTTGTACTAATATTCCGAGAGCCTAAACATCAGCACGAAGATGATGACAAAATCAAATTAGAAAATACACAGTTGAATGATAGTGTTCTTCAAAATGATAAAAATTTTTCTTTTATAAAATATGACAAAGATTTTAATTCAGTTGAATTGAGTGAAGCTAGAAAAAGTCGGCTTAGACAATTAAAATTAAAAATTGTTATTAAAGAACTAATAATTCATTCGGCTTTTTTAACTTTAACTTATATGTCTGCTTTTGCCTACAAGGACAAATATTCGTTTAATTATCAAAAAGCAGTGAGAAACTTATTTTTGGGCCCAGAGTTTTACTCAATGAAAAACACGGACCAATTTTGGACTTGGGCAAAATTAAGACTATCGAGTGGACTGAGAGCTCAACCATGGTATAATGGTAATCAACCTTACGGTCTTGCAGGTTTTACGAATGATTTTAATTCAAGATTGATTGGTTATGCAATTATGAGACAACTGCGTGTAAGAGAGGGTAAATGATTTGTTTTTAATAGATTAAGCAATTTGTCATACATTAATTTCATGAATCCAATTTAAAATGTGAATTTAAGATAATTTTTTTATTTTCACAAAAAAACATATTTTTGATCGCATAATCTTTTTTTTATTGCAGAGTTTCTTAGAAATCACGCAATCAATGTTTTCAATATAAATATTAAAATATTTTATTATCAAATTAAAGCTAAAAGCTAGGTCATTGTTAATCACATTTGATTTGAAAACAAAATTGTTGTTATTCGCTATTGTTATATTTCATACAAAATTTCCGATTCAAAAAGGAAAAAATTTTCTAATTTTTGTTCTAATGGTCTAAAATTTGTTATGCAGATAGAAACAAATTGAAACAACTGCTGCTAAATGAAAATGTCGGAAACTTGATAGTCCGGAATTGATAAAAAATTAAAAAATGGCGAATAAAAGAATATTTTATTAGATTTTTGTTGCTAAATTTAAAAAATTTTTCTTTTAATATCTAGAGTCAAATCTGTAGGATTTCTTTTAGCCCCAGTTCATCAATTTGTTGTTATGAAACAATTAACTTAATAATAAATAAACAAACACTATAACTTTTTTAAGATAGATAAGAGAAAAAAATAATCAATAATTGGGTCGGATTACAGAATAATTTTAATGAATTTGAATTTTGAGAATTACGAAATTTCGAGAGTCGGATTATCGAGGGTTGACTGTATATTATTTTAAAAGCTTTATTAAGATAATTGCTTAATGGCTTTAAGATACCACAGACTAAAAATTTAGAATACTTGGGTCTCCCGATAGGTGATAATAACTTTATCTGGAATTTTGTTGAAGAAAAGTTGAAAAAAGTTGAGAGGAGCTTTTACTATGGACTTGACTGTAAACCAAAATCGGCATGTCC